>LYUA01001248.1:50029-69303 GCA_002093875.1 Calopteryx splendens | reverse complement strand
GCTTTGAAAAAGTTCCAAAATAATTCCATCGACAGTAGAGACCTCCCTCGGGAAGATGCTACTACAATTTATATAGCGTTTTTGGTATAGGCAGTGAGCACTCCACTTGTAGGTAGAACCAAATTCAAAGAGAATTTTTAAGTGCTCTTCAAATATTCCGCATAATCCTCCTCTCAACTCAATAATGATCTCTATCTTACTGAGCAGTAAAAAGTAAGTGAAAAACTTTAAAATATACTTTTGCACTTTTTCCATTTTAATATAAAGCACGCGAGTGAAGGATAAGTTTCAAGACTGTGAAAAGTAAATTTTACGACCGAGTAATGTTTCTGTAGTAGGAATATTATTGATATCATAATTGAAAAACGTTAAAAGAAAATTTTCACATGCCTAATTCATACCAAATTCTTTCAAAACATCTGAATTTCGATTTAATCTTTGGAAATTTTAATTCTCGCCATGTGCTATTTAATTAGCGTACATGTATCGGCTATTTGGGTAATATTTGTGAATTTGCCAGTAAAAAATATTGTTTCATGAGGTAAGCATATGCCTAGCACAAGTACGTGTATACTTTTCCAGTATCTTTTTCAATTTTTAGCTATTATCAAAGAAAGAAACATACACTTCACGCATTTAAAAAAATGTTATGTGTGTAAATATATATATATTTATAGTTATATTATTCATTGCTATATATATGTAATAATGATAGGCTCATCTTAATTTAATGCCATATTAAAAATCACGGCACGTTTATTTTCATGCCGAGAGGAGTATTTTGACGACGAGAAAGTTTGCGAAAAATAAAAATTGTTCTTTTTTGCCCCTGGGAAAAAATACGGGCACAAAGAATCTCATTCCTAATTCAGCGTTCGTTTTCATGCGCAGGTTCACCTGAAGGAGGCCGTGGACGGGGACGGAGGCGACGGAGAGGGAGGCGGAAGGATCGGGGGCGGCATGGGGCGGGGGTTGGGTGGCGGCGGAGCCATCCCTGGGGGCGGAGGAATGAGAGGAGCCATTGGGAACGGAAGGATGGCCTCGGGGGCAGCTATCTTCAAGCGGCGTCAGAGGGTGCTGCGGTCGTGGGCGGAGTGCGGAGAGGGGAAGGGTGAGGTGAGTGTGATGGGCAGGGGCGAGGTGGTGGTGGGAGGTTGGTTCGCGTGGGGTCAAAGGTGAGGAGGGGAAGAAAAGTGGGGGAAAGGGAATGGGGGCGTGGCAAGCATAAGAGGAAGCCGGAGAAGAAGTGGAGATAAGAGAGAGCTGGTGGGAGAGAATGGAGAGAGAGAGGTCAGAAGTTAATGGAAAAGTAGAAGCTGCACGATAATGGACAAAGTTATCCATAAAAAAAGAATAAAGTTGTGCGAAAAATTTTCACGAATTTCCCAGAGTACCACGGGATAAAAGGGAGTGGTGGGAAAGGCTCCTCCCTCCTGCTTCCCCGAAACTAATGGGTGTCTTGTTTGAAAATGGCTTTTGTTGTATTAATAGAATGTGTAAGGAGAACGGTCTCGGGGGAATAAAACATTTAAAACCACATTAGCGTGATGTCGCACGGGACGACCATACGTGGCCATAAGTATTTACGCCCGCCAGTATGCTTAATTTTTATTCCCTGGCTTTTAATACGGGCGAGGGAGAACGAGAGGGGATAGATCCTCAGGGGCCAAAGCCCTTTGCTACACCATCCGCTCTCTTAAGCACTGCTGGAGAATCTCGGGGTCTTCGGATTCCTTTGGCACTCGAAAACTTGCAGGGAAAATCGAGGGGGCGATAAGAAGGGATTTTTTTCCATAGGGGTGCGGGAGTAGTTATTACTCAACAAAAAAAGCGTTTTAAAAGATAGCTTTCAACTCGTTTAATATTTATAGCCTCCTTGCTTCTGAAAGAATGTGAGGAAATACCTTCGGCCAAGGTCTCTTGGTGTCTTAAATATTTAACCTTTAACAAAATAAATATTTAAAATTTAATACTACCGTAGTATATTAGTATATCATGTGACGGAAGCATTTTCAAACTTCATTTGTATAGAGTTTCACGGCTTTTAAGATTTTTCTTGAAAAATTCTATTTTTCTTTTGACTATCTCTTGTTTTTTATTGTTTTACCTACGAAATACGAATATTTTTATTACTATAATTAATTTTATATTTTTTTATTGGTTTCTCATTAAAATGTGATTAGAAATATCACGTAATACTTTTTTTTACTTTTGTCTATTAATTTGTCTTCCTCCTTATATTCACGAATTATTCAGTATTATATCCATTAAGTAATACTTTCACATACAAAAAATATAAAATAGAGTTAAATTGCATCAGCTATTAGTGTAAATTTTCTACTTTCCAAACTCGATAGGGACTTGTCTAAACTTTTAATTGAAAGTCAGAAGTTTTTATGAAAAATCTTTCACACCAGTTTGCTTCTTACTACCACTCAATTACCACCTACACTACTTTTAAAATGACCCATTAAAGAAAATTGAAATACTAATAGACACACAGTTAATGTAGAAGTTATAATTTATATCATGCATTGAAATCAGAAAAACAATTTCTTAGACAAGCATTTTCATTTATTTAATGGAAAACTTGGCACAGGTCTTAGGTCTTCATTTTGCTGTGCTTAAAACTTACCAAGAAATTTTAAAAAATAAATTCCCCATCCCAACTGTCCCAAATCCCTGTGACAGCATTCACGGCTGATAGCACGGCTCTCGCCTGGAAACTCCTATCACACACAGCCAATGCGCCATAATTTACACCAATATGATTTCCTTCCTCCGCGAAGGGATTTAAAAGAGAGACCTACAACTTGTATTTGCCTTCTTCAAATTCCTTACACCACCTATCATCTCTTCCGGCCTTTTATTTCAGAAAGGCTCTGTTTCGATTAGTTTCCTCTTTAAAATTTTCTGGGGGGTAAATCACTATTTTACTAAGCACTGAAAGCTTCCATGCGTTCAATTTATTTCGAAATAATGAATTATTATATTTTTTCCATTCACGAATTCTTGCCGTTACTTAGTTTAATGTACAACCTTAGAGTGTACTCGTTTCGACTATGAGAAGCAAAATGTTTCAACGTAAATACAGTCGTAAATTTCTTAGGTTAGATGAAATTTATAAGAAATAAAGTTATTTTTAATTATATCAGTATTTCAAGTATTGGTATACCCTTATTTTACAGGAATAATTCATATTCACCATATGGCTAGAAAGGTGAGCAGGACGGTAATCCAGGATGCACGAAATCTCTTTCTTTGTCATCGCTTTCTTTGCGTTCGTCTCGGCCGAGATGTTATCCTCGAAGTAATGCTTGATCATAAAGCTTGAATCATTTTTGATTACCGAGATTGGGTAAATTTGGCGGATATCTGCCGCAACCAGCTACCTTTTCTATGATATTTCCCCGAAAGTTGACTGCAGCTATCCACTAATTACCTTACTGATATCGGATATAAAACTCCAAAATCCTGTCTTGCTCTACGTAATAAATCTCACAAAAGTTCCTCTCCAAGATATGAAAAAATGTGAGACATCCATCATGATTTGAGATAAAAAGTTAAATTTGGATAGCGAATGAACACCTAGGGTGATTTTCATATTGCAGTTTAATACAGCCTGAGAGGATAATAAGTACTTTTATATGAATAATATAATAGCGCTGTAGAATTTATTTATTATTTCTTCAAATAAATATTCCTTGAGTGATACTTTTGAATGAGAGAATAACAATTTGGCATGCTTTGGAGTGAATATTTTTCTCCGCTCAGGGAAATTTCATATTCGGGAATACAAGATATTTTTAGTGTATTGTTTACTGAAATTAATTTAAAAATGACTCAAAGTAAAGAGTATTGGATGCCTTAAAATATTTTTTTTTATTTTTTTGGAATTATTCCGAAATCCCTTTATGCCACGTATATAATTCCGGACTAATTTCAAATTCACTCAAAAAGCAAAGAGCCAATGCACACTCACCAGGAAATGTATTTTCGAGCCAGACGTACTAATGATCGTGTTTCCATTACCCTATGAGTATCCAGCTTGCAGACTTGCGAAGGTGACTCAAATATCAACGGCATTCATCCCGCTGACAGCGTGCTGCAGCGTAGTGGGTAGGGCTTTTGGTTTCTGCTTGCAGAGCCTCGGGTTCAATTCTAGGTATTTTCTATGAGTACCGCTAACTACACTCAGCCTGTGTGATATTACAGGCACTCGATATTTCTGGTGAACGGGTGACAGCAATCGGCACTGGTAAAAAGGTTTGGGCTTTTTGTAACCTTATTATTGCGTGAACTTAGCATATCATAGGGTTTAGTGCCAGGTGAAGTCTGCTTTCAACATGCAAACTGGTCTTTGGGCTGGATGCTATGGTATGTTATCCATCCCCCTACCTGTATTCACTAATTTCACCCGAGATCCATATCCTGGAATGTAAGTAAATGAAAAGCATGAAAAGCAAGTAAAACTGAAGTCCCGTATGAAAGGAGAGTTTGACTGATGTCGCAATTTTTAAGCTAAACATCTAGTTGTTGCATTAATGCCATGCAGTTTTAGTCAAATAATTATGGATTCAAAAAATAAAATAATTTGAGTAAAAAAGTAGGAAACTTACATTCCCAAGAAATATTGGAAACTAACAATTCTACTATTTTTAGGTAGGGCGTAAGATAAACATAATAATATACTGGCACTTTTTTCTAATTCTTTTTTACTGGTGGTGAATATATGAAAGACATATTAGGAAAAGAACAGCGTATTTTTTCTGCTAATTATGAATATTCATGTTTCCAAATATGTATGTGCGAATAATTTTTCTTTACCTCTCCATGTGAACAATGGGGTTGCCCATCTTTATCATTTCCTGTAAATTGCAGAGACAGAAATCACATCGGCATTGGCAACCTCTTCCTGGAGGTATTCTAATAAAATGTTCGTTCGTCTAACAAAACGTTTTACAGGAATCTCAGCAGGTTACCACAGACGTTAGTATTTTAAGGTGTGTCAAACTATAAAATTTGCGAGTATTTTTGGATGAGTATACTGGAAATATTATTAAAACTTGAATTAACCCCTAAGTATCGTCGTAAGTGGAAAAACCCGCACAGGGTTCCAGGACAGTTTTGACGCATGCAAACTTAAATTCTTCATCTTCTTTTGATATAGCTACACCCTAAAGGCAGAAAGAGGGCACTAATATGAAATTATATTCTTTTTGTACAAGGCAGCCAATTTTACAAGTAATTTGGAGTACCATTTGCAAAATAATACCAGAAATAATTGATTGATTTAAGTTTTGCTTCACGAATACATATCCATTTAAGCCACCAGTTTGCTCTTTTCCTTTTCATGTACTTCAGCACATTAGCTAAAAACTAAAATACGACAACAGCATAGAGCTTTATTTGCTACATCCATATTTATTTCATTAAATTGTTAATTCAAAATACGATAAGTTTTCTTGTGATAATAGGAGATCCCTGACGTGGAATTCAGAGTAAAATTCATTAACACATGCATACGCTTTGCCATCACTCTACTGCATTCTACTCCAGAGCAAGATGCTGAGCGTGTTGGTAGGAATTCACAAGTATAGTGGAAATCTCGTGACTTCCACGTTTCTTGTAAACTATCATTAAAGAGCAATAAACAATCATAGTAAATAAAATTGGACACCGATGTTAAACGAAATTAGTGAGATGAATTTTATAAATATACGAAAACTGTACAAAAAAATTGTTGAAAAATATTTTATTCTCATTTTTTATTTTACAAAAAATAAATTCACAATGAATAATTCGAATATAAAAATTATCATCACTTTTTTATTAAATAACTCTCGTATTTTATATTAATACGCGTACTTTTTAGTAAATATGAATACGTTTTTAACTTAATTAACAAGCTTAGGCACAGTCTCCCACAAAGGTCCAATTATCAACACTGTTGCCATTGTTTTTTAGCTAATTCAAAGAGCGTTCCATTCGACCATGGTAAGATATTCTTAAATTCTGCGTCTTTAAGTACCAGTCAATCAAGGTTTTCGACATCCTGAAAAATATATCACCGCGTTGCGTCTGCGTCACGTTGGTTGCGTACATTCACGGCGTTGTTCTTCAGCTACGAGAGAGAGAATCCAATTCACGAGGGCTACACTGGACGCAGTTCCGACCCGACTGGGCCGACTAATCCGGCCTCTGAAAATCAAAAGCGTATACAAGCATGGAGCATTGCTACAGTGGACCCGGAACCTACCCGACCGTATTTTGTTGCTCCCGACTAGTCGGGAGGGAATTAAAAGAGCTTGTTTTTCGGCCTACTAGGTCGGTTGTCGGTAAAAAAAAATTTTTTCGGATTTTCACTATTTTTGAATCAATCGAAAGACCTTCACATTCTTGATCAATGTGCAGATTCTATTCATCTACTTGTATCAGGATGGTTTTAAAATGAATAAAAACTACACGGAGAAACTTTTAGCCGCGTCAAAAACTTAAAATGTCGACGACATTGCTCGAGTGCCTTTGGCCAAAAATACTTCAATTCTCGTAAACAACTTCCATTATATGTCTACTTACTGAATCTGTAAGAAAATTATTTTACAATATGACCAATTTACCATAGTAGAATAAAAAAATGGAGCTTATCGGTTTACGATATAGTAGTGACATTTTCACATCGCCTAAAACATTTTTCCCATGGGAAAGAACTATGAACTATAATCAATTGAAACGATCAGAAAATTTGAAATTTTTTTCAAAAAGCTTGTATGGACACAATATCTCTACTAAAACGCAAATTATTAAGTAGCATTTTCAAGCGCGGGAATCGCTCGATGCAGTGGTGCTTGCGTCCCAGCTTTCTTCTCGTATCAGCCGCTGCTAATATTTGGATGCCAGACACGCAATTAGTTATTAGTTCCTAATAATTTCTCCACATATTGCGTCTATGATCATGAACTCTATAGATAGTGTTATGGAATATCTATAGAATTATAGTATGGAAATAATCTTACAACAGGTATTAACATTATTTTTTATTGGCTGGAAGCAATACATGTTTAGTTGAAGGTCCAATTCAAAGAAAACAATTCTTCAAACCTTCCCTTGAGAAATTGAATAATTAGCAATCTCTTCTACTGTTAAGCTGTGGGGAGTAGAGGGCCGAATTCTTTACCAGAGGGATTCGTATTACTGTTCTTATCCTTGTGGATGCGTTGATTCCGTATCATCCTATGTTTATGGTAATCGTTTGAGGGGGAAAGATGTATAGTTCATCTGATAAAAGGTGGGATTCTTTCTTATTGGATAAAAGGTTACGCAAACTGAGGAGAAGCAGACGTTATTGGAAGTATGATCTAAGGAAATCGCTTAGTGGAGGGGAGTGTAACGTCCTTTATGCTAATATGCCCGACTACTCAGAAAAATTCAAGGAGTGTAACAGGATGCAGCCTTATACCTACACTAATATTATGTAGTCTCTAATGATGGATTGTTGAAGAAAGTGATTGAGGGTAGTATGTTGGGTAAGTGAGGTGGAAGGAGGAACAGATTAGACATGTTGGATGGAAAGAAGAGGGGCAGAAAATATGCTGAAATGAAGAAGGGGTTCTTGTAGTTTCTTCTAGGTCGTGTGTCCATCAGAAACCTACCTTAACCGGTGATTACTTTTAACAATTATTCAACAAGACTTAGGATATAAATCATACTTCAGAACTTGCATTGAATCTGTAGAAAAGCAAAAATCACTAGAAACGACCTATTTGCTGAGTAAGATGCGACTGACTTTTTTTACTGTGAACCAAAGTCTTCTCTAATTGATCCATGGTATCATACAATGCGGTTAGTCTGGGCTTTTCTCACGGAAAAATTAAGAATGTTCAGTGATATTATTTATTCAAATATACGATCGGGTTCAACGCCGGAGAACTTTCGATTGCCTCATGAGGTTCATTAATAGTGACAGCTGTGAAATATGGGATCGTGGGAAAGTGCTGCCCAGGGCATTAAGCTGGAATAGGGAAACTGCAAACTAAAAAAATAGTAACAATATAACTTCAGCAGAACTAGATTTAAACCAGGTTAAATGGGAAGAAGTCGAAAAGTAACAGAGGAACAACTGTTAAACGCGTTGGAGCGTAACTACAGGAGCTCATGACCCACGAAGGATCCCATCCAGAAGAATTCCATCCAGGATGAAAAGGCCCTATCCCAAAATTTGAGTTTCCCTTTGCTCGTAATTGCCTGGTTCAAAAGTGACTAAGCTCCTTCTGATCCATTTCAGAACCCACACGGTGTAAAAGCCTCAACGTAATCTACGAAAGACAGGATCGATAGAGAAATTGCATTAAAACGATATGATCCCTAAATAAAGCTGCAATCGATGACATCATCATTGCTGATTACAGTTACGCGATATATGGCTGTTAGATTAAGATTTTTTATTAATTTAATATTAGAAATAATGAACTATTGGGAATCACCATCACGAGTACAAATATTAAGGATAATACAATTTGTGAGCTTAAAATAAGCTGAAAGCTACCCTTTGATTCATTTCGGACCATATGGTCGGACCAGTCGGGTCCATTGTAGCCAATCTCAAGTCGGGTGAAGTCGGTCGTGTCGGTCCGGTCGGATCGGATCTGCGTCCAGTCCACGGCCTAAGGAGTTGATCACATTTTTTTTATTTACATAATTTAGTGCACAAACATCTAACTTTATGTTAAATTTTTAGCTAAATGTATAATGCACATGTGGGACAAGTTACATTGTTTTGTCTCCAGAATTGAGTTACAATTGAGCCGTTGCAATTTGAAATATGTTCAGTTCGCCTGCGGCAACTATTCGCTTTTCGTAATGGCGTTTCTTCGCATTTAGGGAGCACGAAAAAGTCACATTTGGTAGGTCTGAAATGAAGGGAAAATGAGGAACCTACTTCACATTGATTTTGGCGGGATATTCACCCTGCACGGTTACGTCCTGTTGTTCGGGTATGAGCATTCCTAGAACCCTACTGCCCATTAAAACCGCTCATGTTCCATGTTTCTGTTATCAACGTTGGTGGCACCCAACCATATTTGCATTGTTTCTGACAGTGCTGTGAACGTCATTCGGCGATCTTCTCTCACAATGGCAGCAGCAGTGTTAATGTTTACTTCCGTTAGAGTAGCGACTGGAGCTCCGGTGAAATTGATCCCTCTTGCTTCCTTTGAAATTGATTGCCTCCCCTCTTTAAACTTTTTATAATCATCTTCTAGCTGTGCTGCAAGGAAGTACATACCCTCCATAAGCCTCCTTTTGCATTACATAGGCCTCGTATGACGATTTTTTCGAAGCGAAAATAAAATTTCAATGCAGCGTATTGCTCGTGGCTTGTTACCTCCACCGTTGCGGTAGGTAAACTGAGCATGTTATAATTTGCACAGGCTTCCGCTGGTGCAATACTGGAGTCAAATTAATGAAAATTGTGTCACGTATGCATAATATATTAATCTGATGACAGCAAAAAATTACAGTTTTGGACAATAAATTATTCGAATACAATATGTATGATCATTATTTATTGAACAACTCTCTTATTACGTTCGGTTTATTTTAGTTCTAATCACTTGCTTTCATTTTGCGACGATTAATATTAAATATGTACCATTAATGGATCTATCTATAAATTAATAAGTTACACGCATTATGTAAATATGAAATATTATCTCATTAAAGATTAACAAGTTCTCGTATTGATTTAAGTAGGTACGAACAACCGCGGCGCCCTGCAGTCAATCGGTCATATGCTGCCATAAAGTTACCCTTAATTTATGTCAAATCTGAAAATAATTTAATCTCCATATACTTATTTTTTATGCATATGCAATGGTAATTTTCAAGTCGTAAGCAATTACCTAATTTTGGTTTAGACAGAAAAATCGTAAATTTCAATGATTTTTTAGGCTATTATTACCCATAGACTATAACTATCGTATTGTGATTAGCCTACAACATACGATAATTTGGTATGTTTTTTTCACATACCTGCATTAAATATGTATTTACAATCTCCAGTAATTCATATCCAGCCTTACACCAAAGGGGGACCAGTTATGTTCCAATTTTTTAACTGCTTTGACAGTTTTCTGTGGTTGTGAAAAAACTGAGGCTGTGAATGAATAATTGGTGAGAGAAGGATGTAAATGAACTCTCTACCACAATTAGTCTGGTACAGCCGAGCACTAGAATCACAACTCACGTTTGTTGTTTGAGGCGAATAATACATTGATATACTAGGTTGGAGAATGCGTTAACTTGTGCGACTTTTGGTGAATACCTATAGGAATTAGTCAAAGCTGACTCAGTTTATTCCACGTTAATTTTCCGAAGCAATTTAAAAATTCTCACAGATGGTTTTCTCTTAATTGGCGAATAATTCATTGATATACTAGAAATAATTAGTGCAAATGGTTTGTATGATTACGTAGTATAATCAAATTCAAGAATTTTTGTCTCCCATATTTATCGTGCTCTTCTTCATGATTGATTTTTTCATTAATAAATTTAGGTGCATCTTAATTTAACCTTATTATATTAAAAATATAATTTCTCATCTTAAACTTCTAAATCTTTCGCAAACTGTTACGCAGTTTCTCCGGTGGCAGCTGGAGCTAAAGTCATGTATGAGTATGAAAAATATACCCAGAATTGTTAAGGACAATTCATTTCCTAAGAACGAGTCAAAAGCTGTGGAATCTCTGGATAAATTTCATCCCTGTAAATTACTAGCCTTATCTATTCCAGGAAATCCACCCTTGCACCAAAGTAAGCATGAGGTTGATTTGTTTAATATATTACCCATTCTAAGCACTTCTTAATTAAATGTGTTTAATACATGAATAAATATTTAGGTATTTTTACTCAACGTAAACATGGCAAATACTCTTTAATTTAACTATTTTAAATTATCCACCATGCTGTCACGTGAAAATTCCGAGTCGTAATTAAAATTTAATAATTTATTGAAGTTCAAAAATGTTTAACTAATATCAGTTCGAGAAGAAAAATTTATGAAATTAAGAAAGAGACCCAACTCGATTTAACTTCCAGTGTTTCGAAATCTATCACTCTTCTGAGCCACCTTAAAACGGCGGCCTCAGTCATATTTTTCTCATCAGTTATTGTTTTTTCCCAGCAGGGTTCCGCCTGGAGGGGTCGTGACGCCCTGACCTTCGCCGAGGCGAAGACGGTGGCGGCAGCGGCGGCCATCGGGGATGAGAGGGTGCTGCTGAGGCTGTGCGGGGGCGGCGAGGAGGCCGTGGAGGCGGTCGTCTCCTCCGGGCCCTCGCTCCAGATTAAGTTCGCATCCTCGGCCTTCGACAACCCCTTCCACCCCATCCCTCTCACATACCTCCCTGGATTCGAACTGGAAGTGCAGGTGAGTGAATTCGCCGGCGTGAAAGTGGAACGGAGTGAGTGGAAGGTTTCACGAAACATTGGTGAAGATGCGCGATCTCAGGGTATGGGAAGCAGAGTTTCTATTATAGTTTCGGAGGTGTGCGTGTGGTGTGACGGTTCTCTTAAGTGTTGCTTCGGGAATTTATGAACTCTTTGGTAATTTTTAAACTTTTCTGTTTTAATCAGTTGTTTTAGAGTTCCAACAAAGCACACAAGTTGACCAGATCTCAATAAGGGCATGATCATTTTGAGGTGTGTTAATTTGAGTGGCATTAAAATGTGCCAGCCCAACGAGAGTAGCAATTATATCGATAGTTAATTCAATGCTTTGATAAGTCAAAAACGTTTAAATCATTAGTGAACATTTGAATTAAAAAGCTTGAAAGATTATTTTCAAACGACTAATTCTGGATTTACCCTATAATTAAAATTATCGAGAGCTTATGACGTGGTCACGGAATACTTGCTTTTTTTATGTACGACAAAATAAGAATATATATCTCGATATTTCAAGTAGTAAAAAAGCTTCAATGTTTACTAATATAGAAGAAATTATTTATTTTACCATTATAGAAATAATTTTTAGCTTTATATTTTCGTTGGATTAAACCTGCCAGCACAATTTTTAATCTCAGACTGGTATTTTTAAACCCAAATGCAATTTACCGGGGGTGGTTATACTTTCCCTGCATATAGGAATATAGAATAAAATATTTAATATACATTCTAAATTTATAGGCAGTGGTGCGTAAAATACTGGTCTATGCTATCCCTAGAAAGCATATCATTTGAGTTATTTATATCGGTAGCTTTAAATGCTTGAAAATGTAGAAATCTACTGATGATAAAACAAGTGAATGTATGACTATTAGACAATCGATACGTTATTAGTTTCAGAAAAGATAAATTATTTGTCCGAAGAGCCTGAGGGAATGCAGATCTGGCACCTTTATTGAAAATAATAACTCGACATTTCACAGATATTCAGCATATTGCTGTGAAAAATAAAAATCGTTATGTAGTGGAAAAATTTAAGGCAGAAATAATATAATTTTTAATGCGGTAAGAGTATAAATAAAGTTAATTAAATTTTAGTGATTAAATTCTTCAATTTTAATATAAATTCCAGGTTTTATTTAAATATAAAATTGCAAACAGATTATCGTGCGCCAATAAAATTTGCTCCTCCATAATTATGTCACAATAGGCTTTTTTTAACAATATTTCCGAATGAAAAATCATGTTACATCCCTTTGTAACCGTTGACATAATTTTTAAATTCCTCAAGTAGTAGAGGAGAGCCAATGAGCTTGTATTCATATTGACATTAATTCACTTTTATTCATATTTACGGGATACTTAAGTTCACTAGTTAAACTGATAATTTTAAAACACTCCTTTTATGAAAATGTGTTCATGATTACCTATGCATCTGCTACATATTAGTGCAATTATCATTTTGGTAAATATTTATTTTTAACACGTCTTTTATACTTCGCAAAAATATATTGAAGAGTTATGTGGACAAATATGCATCGTTTTTATCGGATATCTATTCTAATTCATGTAAAATTATAAATTCATCCTAGTCGAAGGCCTTACTTTTTGGCTAGTATTAAATAATGTTTATGGCATATGAGATGATCTGAGTTTTTGGCCGTCAAATTAAAAAAATCATGTTATTAATCTGTTGCTTTCGAATAACCCATCGCCTAAAAAGCAACGACCAGAAACAATCTTAGGGGATCACTGGCTTAATTGGACCGTTGTCATCATTGTGACCTCCAGGTCATTTAATTTAGCCAGGATTACGGCCGCAAAATCCTGACTCATCCTCTCAACCGCTCAACGTCCAGACTTATTAATACCAAAAATAAAATAGGGTGTCGTAATCTCATTATGAATTTCCCGATTGTTTTAAGTCAAGCTCGAATCAAGGAGCATCTCCGTGTAATGCATCATTTTCCACTTCGCGTTTAGTAGATAAAGTTAAAAAAGTTCTTGTTAAGCAGATCTATATTTAATATTCCATTACACATGCATAAATTCACTATCGTTTCATTTTTATTTTTATTACTGGCTGTTTCCGTTTATTTGTGTCCCCGATGTGATCTTTATAATTCAATTGTAGATTGTCAACAGGTATCTCAGTACTCGAATACAATAAATAACTGAACACATGTGACCTTGGTGGAACTTAAGCCGTAGGTGCATGAATTGGCAGGTACTTTTTCTGCAATACTCGTATTATGCGATAGACGGGGAATTGGATAAGAGAAATATGTATGTATTTGCTCTGAAAGATTTTTCCTTAAAGTTGTGGTGACATTTGTTATTCAATATAAGGAGCATCATGGAGATAAAATGTGGCACCTAAAATTATGCCATGGAATATAAATAGCTACAAGTTATGTAGTAAAGGACACTCCTGAATTAATATGAGAAGAGATTGATGTGGTTACAGAACGTATGCCGTTGCATAATTTATGTATATCCCGTTGTATATTTAATGTATTTATCAAGAAAAACATAATTAAATCTTTACTTACTTCTAGATTTACTATGAATTGATTTGTTCCCTAGTTCTGTTTTTTCTGCTTGTTTACGCTGTTGGCATATTTTAGGATTTCTTTTGGAAAAAATAGATATTATTAAATATTAAATCAGCTAAATTTGTCCCGATATGATTAATGGCCAAATTATCCCCAGTGGTGCTATCTTACGCCATAACCATATATAATGATCATTATTACATTATTTTAAGTTCTATTTTATCAAAAAAGACTTGTACGTTAAAACAAAGAAAAAATTCAAAGCATGTATGCATTAATATTTTTCATGACAGGACGACAGAAACTAGTGTGCAAACTCACCCTCATTTTACACACAATATTTTGAAAAATGACCCAAAATAATAAATGTAATTACTTTAGGAAAGTATAAACATTTATGTCAATATGGTTAAAAAAGATATTATTCCCTAACTGCTCCTGAGGTGCAGAAGCATAGCAGTGATTCCTCGAAAATAAGAGTAACAAAAGAATACCCCGTTAGTTTTTCTTCTGTGATATTCTCACGAATTATGTTTATCAGCTATTTTCATTCAAATAAACCATTTTTAATGCGATCGTGGTGATAAATCAATGGAATGGAAGCCCTTATGCGTATGCTTAAATGCTCACTTATGCGTATGCTTAAAATATTTTTTCTAATGTGTAGCAATATAATTCCAATGGCAAGTTGAAGCATTTCATAATTTCTATCTAATTAAGAATAGTCTTTCATCGGCTCGTTTCAAGTCAATCTATGGCTTTTACTGGACTCACGTAATTATTAATTACCGTGATGTTTGCCTGTGGTATAGTTACAAATTATGACATAATCTAAACGTTTAAGACTGATGGAAGGCCTGATATAAAAATACAGAGTCCATGTGAAAAGCTGTATACATTATCTTATAAAAACTAAAAACTCTCTTATGCTCTTTGGAAATGGGATTAATTGGAAAACTGCAAATGTATAGCATTTCCGTGCTTCCATGTGTCTAAATATTGCTTTTAATTTGCAACAGGTTGCTCTCCCATTCCACGAACATTAATAAGAGGATGCTCAAGAAATTTTAAAATATTTTCTCGATTTATTAGCTGTTCATTCTTTCAAGCCCCTGATTTCTTAAGTGCACTCAGTGAGAGAGGAGGAAAATGTTTTGTTTTTTTAAAGAAAATAAAACTTTTATCTCTGAAAAAGGGAAATCGTTTCGGAAACCGCGAGTTTCTTGGAATCAATCTCCAAAATTATGAATTCTGAAGATGATTTCATGGCCGCATATTTTCACTGAGTTTGCCCACATCAAATAAAATCAAATTTATGAGCGTCTTCGATTAAACAAGTCCAATATTATCACTTTGAATGAAATTATATATTTCTTTTTTGCTTATCACTGAGTAATTCTGCGTTCGATTAATGATAAAAATAAAATCCCTCGCACCTTGGTCACCTTGATGAACAAGCAGAAAAAACACGAGATTTTAAGAAGGCTAAAACAAAATGATAACAATTATTATGACATAAAAATATTTCCATTATTTACTGCGAGATAAGCATACGAAAAGCACTTTGGATGCATGACAAGCATATGTCAATTTTTGTCACCTTCAATTTTTAATCAAACCTCATCCTAAAAATACTAAATACAAGTTTTGTTTCGCATTTTCGGCTGTACCTCAATGTTACATTGAACTTAAGACATGATTCCATTTTGCCGCATTAATAATTTATGCATAAAATATTAGGCCACTTAGATTTTTTGACTTAAATTCAAGACGGATTTAATATCGCCAGGGTAAAAATATCATGAATATGTATGAAATTAGTTTTGAAACATTCTGCTCTTTAAAGCTTTCAGTCTGAAAATGCAAGTTACCTACGCCGCAAAAATGCAACATCTGGCACTGCGTCCATCTCAAACGTTCCATTAAACATTTAAGATGAAACCGCAGCCGCGCAGCGTGAATTAACTAAAACTTAGTAGAAAACTGTATAAATTTGAATACTTATTTACATGATAAGTACTAGCAGCTACTTCTGAGAGAAGTTGAAGACGATGTAACTTCTATTCATGTCTAATCGCATAATTTTGGTACGCGTTACATACTGCTAGCGCGCAGAATACAAACATTTTCTAAAATGGACTGGGATTGAAAGAAGTGAAATGCCGATATATGTCGATAATGAGGATTACGGCGGTTTTATTGATGATAGAATAAACTTCCTAACATTGTATAGTTCTCACGATCATTTCTGAACAGCAACTAGTGCAATACATCTACGATAGTGAATTAACTAAATAAAAATTGTTTTTCTCATCATCACCACAGTGTTAGGGACCAAATGAGCCCAAAAACATGCATTACTCCCACAAATACAACGTCCTCATGCTAGTTTCACTATCACTACATTATTTTATCTCTCTACTAGTTTGATACTCATAGAATGAAAACTGGATAATAATATTTTACTCATCGTTACAATGCAAGATACATGCATGAATTTCACTCCGAGGAATATGGGAACTTAGAACAAACATTTCCTGAATTTGGGTTACAGGTTCTTCCAACTCAAAACTGTATATTAGAACAAATAAGTATTTCTAAGCTTTATAAAAAAATACCCTGTGTTGCCCATAACCTCTGACAGTGAGATAATTATAAGGTAATTCTGGATTGCATACAAAACCAGTAAATAATACAAATATACAGATAGTAATTTTGTTTGTCGTTTAAAGTGTAGAAGTAAAAACTAACTTATGATCAAAAACGTTTGTGCAATGAATTTACAAAATACATAACTATATTAGGACACAATATACATTTAATTTGTATGCGATCTTTTTAAGTAAATATTCCACCCCTTTGCTTTGCATTAACCAATCCTTAACAGTATTAATAAAATTTTCTTTCTTTTACCAATTTTACAAATTTTACAAATTTTCGGGCATGGAGGAAAATATTTTAGGACCCAGATATAAATCTGATTGATGGAATATTTGAAATAAAATGAAAAACCGAGTCTTGCAGAGTGTGTTCGGCTCTTCTTTTTTTGGTTGGAGTTGGATTTCCTGCAAAGTGAGCTGTTTTGAGCGGGAGGGTTGCTGTTTTGTTGTGCTGTGTACTTTGTGTGCATAAAATTTTATGATGAATTTTATTTTTGTTGGTAGATAAGATTTAAAAAACCCTAGCATAAACATTTTGCCTGCCCAGTAAATATTTTGTCAGTCTCTCGTTTATAATATAAGATCTTCAGCCCTTGGTCTTTGAAATTAAATTAATAATTTGATCTAATTGACCGTGTGATTTTTTCAGGAAAAGGAGTTGGATAATTTAAGGTTAATTTATCAGCGTCAATCTTGTCCATATCCTTATCTTTCCTTCTCTATAGAAAAAAATTATAAACGACACGTCGTGGAAATAATTAGATGGCCTTATAAGTAATAGTTATTAACACTCATAAATAGATATCCCTTCACGCCGATCTCTTTTAGGGGATTTAGTGTTTTCAGATCGTAGGGGATCTCTTTCAGGGCACATAGGCACACATCTGATTTTATTCTATCACAGGAAACGTTCTCCCTTTTACTAATTTCTTTTTTACTAACCTAATGTTGGCTTTACATTGTCCTTCCATACTGCCTCAAACTTTTCTGTTCCTGGGGCTTCTGATATTCCTTATTTTGAAAGTCTCTTCAACCACATTCAACAATGAATTCTCAGCCTGTTGTTTTTTAAGTATGATGTCGGTTCACCCCTACCTCTCATATCACTTACTTTTCTCTTGTATCCCTGTTTGGTGATTCGAGTCCCATGCATCCTTACATTATGACGAAACAAACGCAGCACACTTCTTTCATACTTGTCTATTACCAGCGTATTAAAAATTCTCAAGCCTTTTACTTCCTTGGAACATTTCACTTTTTTGTTACTGAGTATTACATAGTAAAGCGTATATCTTTCAGGAATCAATACTTCGTACAAATTTGCATTATTTCTCATTACGTTTTCTTCAAATTCTACCACAGGTCACCAATCTCTTTTTCGATTTTCAATGTCAAGCTGTCCAATGATAAGCTTGCATTGCTCACTAAATGCTTTCCTATTCAATTTCACCAAAAGACCATATTGCTAGTCCGATTCCGTATTTTGATTATCCAAGGATGATGAAAATTAAAATGGCGACAAATGCAATCAAATAAAATTTGGAAAAGTATCCTTAAATGCCCCCATATTTCTTACTCTCCGCCTTAAAATAGTTACCATTATAAATTCAAAGTTTTATTTGTTGTAGTACTAACCACAACAGCTCTTCTAAAATGTAACGATTATTCCTGTCTTATTAAAATAAATAATGATTTTTTTTTGTAATTTGAAATCTTAATCTGCAAAATTCTAAAATATTTATTTCTAAGACATGACGTAAACCACACGGCTTATTAAATTTGGATAATTATTTTTTATTAATTACCTTTGCTTTGAGTGATTACAATTTTCTTGAATAACGAGCTGTAATTTAAAATAAATATATCGTAAATATCCCATCCTGAGTCGACTCTTACGAGAGCGAATATAGAATTTAATAATAAGATTTTCTTAAAAGCTATCTCAGTGTACACGGTACGTAGGTGGATATAAACAAGCTCATTCTAGTCTCAGTTATTTTAGTTTATTTTGCTATGTGTTTCGATATTTTTATTGAAAGGTATTTTTTATTCATCTGAATTCAGATACTCGGAAGCTTCCACCGTGATGCGGCATTGCCTAATTAAATCCTCTTTTCTTTTAATTTCAATTGCATGCCTACATTTCCTATTATTTTGTTTACCAGTTAATTACGGACTCGTTGTAAGTTCGAGGCCAGAAAATGAACATTTGTACAAATAATAAAGTATTTTACAAATAAAAAAGCATTTTCCGCTCCACGTGGAATTCTATCCACGAAGGAATGAAAACAACACGTCAGGTATTCCCTGCCGTTCTCAACTCTTCCTTCGTCGACATTACACGTCGCACCCCCCGACTGTGATCCTCGCAGCATACGAATTCCTCCCACAAAATGGAGAGTCGATCCGATCCTGACACTTCTCGTGTTCTGTTGCTAGCGGAGCGAATGAGTTAGGGTAGAAAAGATGTATCTACTCGAATCCCACTTCTTTGTCATGCTATGCATGAGAATATACACCAGGCATATTCGTTTTCATTTAAAATGTATTTAAAAACACACGCGAATATACGGGAATGTGCACTAATAGATATATATATATATATATATATATATATATA
>LYUA01001247.1:56755-67716 GCA_002093875.1 Calopteryx splendens | reverse complement strand
TGAGAATTCACCCCCTGCCACACGCCTTTACGACGGCTTGCAGGGTATTATGTAGATGTGGATGTGTAGATGTACCATTCCCTGCACTACGCCAGGGTGAAGTTAAAAACTTGGGAAATCAACGATAAACCCGAAGGTTGGTTCGATAGGTGACACACATGGTGCTACGGCGGGTGAAATGCAGGGCAAGGGGGCCCAGTTCATTTCTCCCTTTCCTTTCAAGCCTTTCATAGACGGTAGTGTGCGTGTTTTGTCGGTATAATTACGCCCATTAAAGATTATGTACTTCTAAGAGGTTATGGGGAGCTTAATGAGCTAATGACTGACGGTTGTAAAAGAAGTAGGAAACAAGTAACACCAGGCTAAAACAACCTATTGTGTATATACCCCAACCTAATACTCGAATCGTTATATCCTTTGTTGCTGTAAAATGGAGAAATTCGTCGTACTTACATTAAAACTTTTTTCTACGGAATAGTACGATTGCTTTTTAATCAAAATGAATAAATATTACCTTCTTTCCGCATTGAAATCCCTTGAACTCTAAGCATAGAATGTGGAAATATTACGCCATCCCTGACTATTATTTCCAATACTAAAGTCACCCAAATTGACGATGCCTAATGACCACTTGGATAAGAAAAGGGGAGCGGACGAATAAGGTAGTAGGAGGGGATGAATGGGGAGAGAGAGAGAGAGAATTGGCCATTTCGAGAGTGTATACGGGGAGGGGGTAAGGGGTGGATAAGGGACGGAAGAGTTGCAGCCGGGAAATTGGGAGTGAGAGAGAGAGAGAGAGAGAGAGAGAGAGATACGACGCCGATGTTTTAAATGCTTGCTAAGACGGAACAGAAAACAGAAAGAGGAAACGGAGAGATTCTCCCCCTCCCCACAAACCCTCGTTTCGGGACACAAAAAAGCGACGAATGAAAATGTCGTTAGCTCGCGCTCTAAAGGTTACCTCCTAAATTTTTAACCAGCTCTCGTTGGCACTGGAATTTTAGGATTCCAAACGAAGCTGACGCGAAGTGCTAACTTGCACGTTTCCATTCGGATGCCGGCAAATGCTGCCATCTGCCGAGTGCCCCGACACTCGTGCTGAGCTTTACAGTTTTATTTACGAGGCAGGAAACCCTCAAATCTAGATTTCCCGCGTTTGTTCCTTTTAGAGCCGGTGATAAAAACCAAAAATGAAGGGCATAAAATAAATCACCTTCGGAGGTGAGGTGGGCGGGTTCGTTTAATTTCGCAGTTCCAAATTGCAACAGAAGGAATAATGACGACGGCTTATCCCAAAAATGGTCCCGTGGACCGTGACACTAAGCAGGAAATTAAATACGGTGAGAGGATTTATTTATTTATAATGCTCAAATGTTAATAAAATAACAAACCGTGAGATACAAAAATCACGAAATCCAGCTTTTCATTGAGATTTAAACCTTTTCATCTCAAATTCATTCCTCGTCCCATTCATTTCTGTTCACAGGAGCATCAATTACTGATTCATATATCATATGTATACAAGTATACATAAGAGTATATATATACGAAGTTTTATTACTATTCATATTTAATGTAATGCAACATTTGGAAAGTATAATAAACTCGAGCCAGTACTCACAAACTATTCAATTAATACTTACATATCTGCTATGATGCAACCGAACTGCACCATAATGACAAAGGAGATATTAGAGCCTTTGTCAGAGAGTAAAACGAGTCGTACCTTTCCAATTGACAATCTTTTTACTGTGGCCGGTTTCGTTGGAAAGCGGAAAAATAAGACCGGAAATTATATTACAGGCATTGATTTTTAACATCAAACAATGTTTCGCTATTACTATGGCCAGTAAAATCACCATGTTTTTCATGCGGAACTACAGGACAATCTCTTGGGAATGCTAGCTTTTTTCCCTTAAAACTGCCTTTCAAGGGTCGGGACTCGAGAACTGAAGAACGGCTTTTCAAAGCTAAACGACAAAAAAAACAGTAGGCAGGCCAAAAGTAGATTTGAGGATTTCTGGATCAACCTTACCGACTTCCCATTCGACGCCAGCGTGGGATTCAATGGAGCGGAGGATGATGGGATGTGCGCGTCGTCATTTGTTGCGTCACTGAACGTCCAGGAGGTTGGGCCTCCCTTCCGTCGGAGCAGACTTGAGTGAACTATTATAAAGTTCCGGTCCCGTGCGCCCACTTTTTAATTAATCCCCTTCACGTACGGGAGGGGTCACTCACGGCCCAATGCACGCGCCCCGCACAAACTGGTGAGGAGCATTATTCACTATTCCCAGGAAGACTACCCCTTATTGTTTCTATCCATCCAATATTTTCATTCAATGGCAGATATTAAAGCTCACACATACAGACGCACGTAAAGCGTGCGCTCACTCGCGGAGATTGGTTGACGTTATTTCATGAACAAACTTCTCTGGGTGAAGACTTAAAATATGTCGAAAAAGCACGCATTTATTTGGATTAAAATGGAGAAAAAATGCAGTTATCCGTAATCTGACTTAAGGGGAAAGTTTTATCAGGTCTGGGGAAAGTGATGGGGGGGGGATGGAGAGAGAAAGTGAGGGAGGATGGACCTGCGAAGCATCCGGAAACTTAAAATTAAATATTTCGCTCTCAAGGGGTGAGGAGGAAAGAGTTTATTAGTGTGATTGTAGGGTGAAAGGCTAAGAAAAAGAAGGGGAGAGATTGGGGAGGGGGAGGAAAAAGTTATGAGAAAAATTGGCGAAAATCTCGGAATTCGACGGAATGAAACCCCCCGTCAGCATATGAATTAAGGATATTAATATGGGAAGTCAATCCCTAACCCGTTCTTCCAGCCCCTCAGCGGCTACAGCCGATATAATGAAGATTTGACGTGAAACGAATAAGATTTCACGTTCAATTAGTCCAAAATTAGAAGGTTTCACTCGCAAAAATTGGGATGGCGCCCTATAACATCGCCCCAGATTATGAAGACCTCACTATCGTAACAGTCAGTCGTGAGAGGGACAGCTACCTCCTGACACAAGAATCCTAAGACTACTTATGTTTTGAAGTGAACTAGAGAATCTACGAGTGGCTGAATCTAATTTTTAATCAACCAGAGGAAAGTTTGATTTAACTGGGGGAAATAATCAATTTCATTATCCTGATTCATTACCACTTTAGGTAAGCGATAGCCTAGTGTGCAGGGTGTTCGGTTACTTGCTGGAGGGCGCGATTCAGTTTCCAGGTGACAGCTCTGAGGATCATCAGCTTCGCCCAAGCTCTGTGATTTTTCATGCAGGTACTATATTTTCCGGGGAAATCGCAAGTGGCACAAAGAAATGAACTGGGCCCCCTTACCCTGTATTTCACGCGCCGTAGAACCATGGGGATGGGGCCAGAGGACAAAAATGTCATCAATACAGCGAAGCCACAAGAGGGATTTGAGGGGATGATTTTGAGGGAAACGTCTTCCAAGTGGCCGAGAAAGAGGTTGGCTTAAGAGGGACTGAATCTGCTACCCATGGCGCAATCTTTGGTCTGTAGGTAGTGTTTATCATTGAAAACAAAGCAGTCGTGGGAAAGTGTGACGGAAGAAAGATTGACCCAGAAGTCAGTGCTAGGTATGCGGGGGTGTGGTCGTTTGGAAAGAAAGCCAACGGAGGGAGGAGAGACCTGCAGAGTGGGAAATTGAGATAATATGATGAATGGATGAAAAATGGAATAAAGGGATGTAGCATCTATTGTAGCCATGATGATATTGGAATTTTGGGAAAGAGATGCAGAATGAAGGAGTCGGATTGAATAATTGAGGATTAACGCATGTGAAACAAAGGCAGTCGTTTTTGGTAATGGAAATGGGAAGAATGGTTGCATAGTGAGTGTAAACGGTGATGTAATTCAGCATAAGGATGATATTTTACATCTTTGCAGAACAATGTGAAATATGGTAATATACATAAAGAGAATAAGAGGCGTGCGAATTCCGGCATTAAAGTTGCTTGTAGTGTTTTTTAGAGTACATTAAAAATATTATTTTTAAAGGTTGCAAAAATGAGTGTATTAAAACGTACTCCTCCCCATATTACTGCGTATAAGTGAAGCTTGGGTGCACAAGATGACCATAAATTTTGCATGAAGAGTCAATACCGCATTCGACTAAATGGGGTGAGCATGGGGTAGACAAGGGTTATTTGTGGTCAAATATCCAAGGGATAGGTTGAATGAATGAGTGTCAAATCACATAACAGATGTATGAGAGTACAGTGAATAGTTGGAGGAGAGATAGACCGAGAAAATATGAGAGAATGTAGGTGACTCATGACAAGGAGTATTCGGAGTCTCAGTGGGTCATGTACGAAACACTGCATAAACGTGATATGAGCGAAAGAAGTATCCAAGGACAGAACAGAATTGAGGAGATAGGTAAAAGCAAGCAGGTCCATGAAATAACGCGGGATATTTTTGTCTTTGATGGTTCCGAAAGGTTTGATTGGGATATAAGTGCATAAAAGGGGGCATGTACCTATCGATGACCAACGTGAAGAAAATGAAAGTGTCATTCGGACCCATAGTATCACGAATCAACAAAGGATACCTTTGCTTTTTATCATTATTTTTACATTTCCTAAAAATTCAGAATGTAAAAATCATTCGCCTGAACCGGGACTTGAACCCGGTTCCCTCTATTTTCGGCAGAGTGATTTAGCCAGTTAAGCTGTCCTATTACACTGTTAATTTTAGAAAGTTTTAAACGGAATAAGATGTTCTTACGAATTACCGTACACACAATGTTATGAGACAATCGTTGCTGTGTGCAAGGCACCACTGTCCACGAGGTTAAAGCAAAATTTTAAGGTGTTTAACCTTTTTCAAAGATCCTCAAGAGTAACTTTTAGCGTATCACCCGCTGTGGCATTTGCATATGCGAAAAATTTACTATGTGAAAATCATTCGCCTGAACCGGGTTCGAGTCCCGGTTCAGGCGAATGATTTTTACGTTGTGAAGCATATTTATATGCCACAGCGGGGTATCCACTGAAAGTTACTCTTGAGGATCTTTCGTTATTATTATTTATTATGAGGACCATACGTACTGGAACGAATTTGGGATTAAACTGCGTTCGATGTTCCTTCCTTTTGCATCTCAAGCTCCTCCCCCCGTGCATGGCCGTCTTCCCCACCCTCGCTCGTCCTTCGCCTTCTTCGAACTTTTCTCCCACCAACACCACCCTCCCTCCCTCCCTCCCCTCCCCCCGCTCACCCCATCTCCACCCCCTTCCTCATTTCCTCCTCATCCCCCTCCCCCCGGCGTACCCTCTCCTTGGCGAAGCCGGAAGACTGAGACGTCATCTCTTCTGGTTCGAGGAAGTAATTACCTAAAAACCTCGCCGAGGGAGTGCGCGCGGAAGAATCATTTCAGTGGTGCGCGTTTCCACCCTTAGCATTTTCGACTAATTGGCGTTCCTGGGGGATGGGGTGAAGAGGCAGGGAAGAGGGGGGGTAGGAGAACCTCAATCCTTCCTGGGGATGTTCAAAAAGGAAATGGGTTACGGGAGGGGTGGTTGTGTGAGTTCCAAGTGGCGTTCGGTAGAAAGCTGAGAAAGCAGGGAGATTTGTGGAAGGGGGGGAGTGTTGGGGTTCCTTAATGCGGGATCTTTGATTGTGGAGGAGAGGCGGTTCCCTTTCCTCGATTTTGCTTGGCGGGACGGATTTTTATCCTCAGCTGTTTCCATCGGAGATGAATGCCTATGGGTTAGAAAATCTCGAAAGGCCTCAAAATTGCGTGAGGTGGCTTTGAATGCGCCTATGCAAAAGGGCCACAGTCCCTTGAGTATACCTTCTGAATTTCCCCACATTTTGCTGTGCCGTAATTAAAACTGAAAAGAATTCCGTGCATTTACTTGCGAGTGTGACCATGCACCATTCACGTATGACATCTCTCGCATTCCAGCTTCGCGCCTTTCTCGTCTTGTCATTCGATTTTCCTGAGAATCTCCGGCGCCCGTTGCAGGCACCACTCCCTCAATTAAGTTTTGGTATACAATTTTCCTCCGTTGAAAGGGATTCCATTAGTATTTGATCTTTGGGTGATCATCGTTTCTACTTCATCCTTTTTATTCGCTCGTACAAGTTAAATTAAAATATCTCCTACCTCAGTGTTTAGTACATTCATACTCCTCCCAACCATTCGTTTTCCATGCCCTCTTTTCATTTTCTTTTTTGTTCAGAGATCGGCTGCGTCTTAGAAAGTCCTGAATGCTGAAGTACGTTTTTTGTTTTCTTCATTTTCTTAATATTTCCCGCCCGTGCCAGAAGCATTAATCTATAATGCAATACAATAGTTTCATTCCTAATAAGCCATCGTGATAATGAACACGCATGAATATTTGTGAATATTGTTTCCAATGGAGTAAATTTCACGATAGTTAAAACAATATAATAATCTTAACGCTAATGATTACTATATAAGAATTTTATAAAAATCTTTATAGAGCGTGTGGTGGAAATTTTCATGAGGAGACTGATGGCTCCGAAACTTGGTGTTCAGAAGAAAGGTTGTGCGTAGATCAGAGGATGTTTAGACGTGGGCGTGGAGAAGAACGAATGAGATGAGATTAAGAGATGGTGCATCAGCAATTGATTGTGAGGCGGGTTTTTGAGCCGAGGAAACCGCCGGGGAAAATCGAAGGAGTTATGCTATTATATGCTCGTATGCATGTGCTGGAAAATAGTACCTATGTTGGATGGGCTGGAAACGGGAGAATAGATATTTTGGTTACACAAGGTGCGATCAAAAAGTAATAAAATCATAAAAATATAAAACCAAACACACGTAAGGAAAACATCGCACATATTGAAATTTGTTTTTACTTGAAAGAACACATCTTAAAATCTCACATTTTCCTACATTATTTACTTCTGAGATAGGAACACTAGATTTTTCCACATAAACATGATTGACCTGGGTTTCGTATTACGAAGTCATCAAGAGTCGAAACCTAGGTGGTGTTAAAAAAAGTTTATGTAGAGAAACCAAATGTTTTATCTCAGCATGAATTGCTTCCACAAAGTGACTCCTGTAACCACTCAATAATTTCCGCCCTAGTTGGGGCTCTGTATCTTTTTGATTGTTTTTTTTTATGTTTAAGTCAATGGTAGATCCCTCCGATTATGAAACACGGTCTCTCATTCCATACTGAATGCAAGAAAGTTCCAAATCCCTGAAATGCATAGGAAGATCTTAGACATTTATAGTGACAGTGGAATTAGCGATTAAATGGTTAGTTCGAAGAAGGCCGAATGAACGCGCATGACGAACCGAGGAGTTGGTGGGTGGCCTTCTGTTATCGATGAAGATTTATTCATGGATATTTATTGGAAAATTCTTGGAGACGACCACAATTCTTCTTCTGCTCCCATCACTTTGCTCTCACTGAGAACTCATTCAAATGCTTTCCGTTATTCCTTTGTTTTTGTTCCCGTTAATGCTTCTGCATTCCATTTTGTCCCCCGTCTTTCCTTGCATTTCAAATTAAACTTCATGATTGATAAATTATGGTCTGAATATTCATCCGCTCCAAGATAACTGTGTGAATTCATTATGCTGTTCCTAAATATATGCCTAACCGTAATGTAATCTAATTTATATCTCCCCGAATGTGTACCTGCTTCTGTTGTTGTGCTTAAACCATGTATTGGTTTTAATTAAGCCATTCCTCCTTCAAATGGAGATGATACGAAGGAGAACAACATATCATGCGATAGTGACTAGATCTGATCCTGGACAATCAGTATTTCCAGCTCATAGAACCACCACTTTCATAAATCTTTTGCTGTGGCTTTTTCTAATCTTTGGATTTCCATCCCATTAAATCTGAGGTATTGCCGCTCATTGGAAACTTTTAAAAGTAAACTGAACGATTATTTACTTAATGAATTTTGGAATTCTTAGAGCAAATATGTCATCCATTGACTAATCAATGTGTCACCTCCGGATACGCTACAATTCTGTATTATAAATTTTGTTTTTTTCTTGGTTCAGTTCTGGAATATCTCCCTATTGTAAAAATGAAAGAATTTCATGGGTATTGTTCTATTCCTATACTTCTAGCATTGTATTTCTTTTGGTTATTCCTCATATAATTTGTTTGTTCGGGGAAAAACCAAGGTCCAAAATGTATATATTTTTATTGTTTGCCATTCTGCTACCAAACATTGTATTTTTTTTGCCCCACGGGACTTGTCCCAGAGCATAATGAATGTATTCTATTTTATACAACGTTTTGTAGCTTTCTCCCCGTAATCTTTTCTAATTCCTAATCTGTACTCCCCTACCTCATTCCTAATCTTCCCTTCGCCCACCGTTCCAGTCCCCCATCACTATGAAGTGTTTTCCTCCAGGAATATCTTCCATGATTTCCTCTTGTTGGTCGTATACACTCTCTACATCTTCTCCTGGACCTGAATTAGAACTACGTTCGTTGGTTCCGCTTTAATGTCTGCCAATAATATTATAGCATTCATTTTCGCTATATTTACATTTATTCTTTCTTCTTGTCTATATATTTCAATGCCACTTCTACGCCGCGCTGGCTTTCTTCCCTTTGCTGAATATTACCCTATAATTATCACACATATGTTTCCCACTGTCGTTTCATCGTACCTTGCACAAGCCTACTAAGCTTATCAATATTTCGTCGATGTATCGCCTGTTTTATGTTTTATTTAACTTCCCTGTCCTCATCAACGTCCTAACATTCCATGTCCTTATTCTGGCAATTGCGTTCCTCTTCAGAGGGTTCTTTCTTGCGCCTGTCTATTCGGCTGTGTATGGATTTCGTATTATGACGGCCTAGGAGGCCTTGCCTCCCCAGCTGCCGAGCACGGCACCCTCCCCTTTGGGTCGAGCCCCCTAGTAGCCAGGGCTACTTCTCGTTTTATTGTCTATCATATTGTCTTGGGAGTAATAATTGAGGTGGTTTCCCGTTGCCTTTCTAAATAGTGTTTTTTAACATCACTTAAATGGCCACCCCACTGGGATCAGNNNNTGGCCACCCCACTGGGATCAGACGCCTTTGCAGCCGCCTCACTGAGGAATACACGCTGCGTGGACCACCTTTCGTCTGGCTTCTAACCTTCGATCTATTTGGCATGGGTAACGCCTCTAGGAACAAATGTATTCTCCCACTAGCACTGGTTTCAGGGATCATCAGTAAATTATTACACTTAGATAAATAATTAGCAATGTTCCACAAAAACAACACTGTTTATTTACGACCGTTTTCAGAACATAGTAACATAATCAGGCCAAATGTAATGAATCGTCGAGAATAAGCTGTTGTTTTGTGGAACATTGCTTAATCATGAAGGAGTAACACATGGTAGAGCCAATTACGATTTCTTATATCAGAACAGGCATGCCCTTCCACTGCGCCATTTTTGTAGGCCATGAGTAAGGTTACCTCTGCTGAGCTCTGCTTGCTCTACTGAGTAAGATTATTGTAAGGATCTAAAAATTAAATCTTAAATCAGTTCACCAACGTCTTATCTCTCACATTTAGTCTGAATTTGAAAAATATTTTTCTTGTCCTAAATATAAGAAATATTCATATTTTATCTGACTGAATTAAATTAAAGATTCGTTATATTGGATAGTATTGGATTTATTAAAAGAATACTTTTGCTACTAAATGCAAGATATAATCGTGTTCGTACAGGAAAGAGTGGTGATTTACTACTATGAATAAATATTATCTAAATATGAATAAACTGTCATGAGTACTTTTATCTTCATTGATATAGAAAACTCAATACTCATAGGTAGTAATATGAAATAGCAATGGATACTAGCTACCTAGGTACTAGATACCTAAGTGTGGAATTTTAAATTTTTTATGGAAAAATAAGGAACCCAATTCTCACATTTTTCAGCAAGGTTTTAACATAGCCACTCAGGGGATATTTAGGTTAGATGTTTTGGGTGGTGATTTTAGAAATAATTGGTGACTTGTGAAATTAAACATTTCGTGAACTCCCAGACACAGTAATAATTTTAAAAAAATGGATCAACGGGTAATTTAGAGCGACGTTGGTGGTGGGTGTAGTATTTTTGTGCTCCAATAATTTATTAACGACTTGAAAGTCGTTGTGTAAGAGGCGAAATAAGAAAAGGCATTTCAAAGGTAATACGCATCGAAGGAGTGAAAACATTTTCTTTTGCGAAGGATTACTTAAGCATATTACGTTTAATTGCCGCGGGTGATTCACCTAAAACTCAGTACTTCTATAACTGGAGATGCATCTTACGGCATACCGTCTGAGTGAGGCGTCATTGAGTCTATTTAGGAATTTTAATTTTTATCTTTCATTTTAAGACACATTCATGGGAGCCCGGGGAATATTAAAAGGCCAGCTTGAATTCCCATCCCAAAATCTTTCATGGCCTCATTACCCATAATATTTATATTTTTAATTTGCGTCTCAAAATATTTTTAGCGGGGTTTTGCCGAGTTTTAGCTTTTCGATGTATATTTTTTTCTCAAATCCTCTCAAATTTTCATTAATTTTCATCTGGCGGTTTGTGTTTCAAGAGAATTCCTCCATCGCTATTTCGCGAGGTTCATTAAAAATAACCTCGTGTAGATTCTCCAAGAGTAATTTACTGATTGCATCTCCTATGGAGCTCTTCTTAAGCTCTTTTACTGTGATGTAATTTGATCTTTTCCAAAATAATACTGCAGTCTGACAAATATCAGAGAATGTTGATCCGCTGAAGGAATTATTAAACTTTATGCATGTATATTAAGTATTCCAACTTGAAAATGTTTGTTCTTTACTAGCTATTATAAGATTATGAGAGGGTCGTGGTAGTCCAGTGGTTACAGCGCTGGGCTGCCAACCGGAGTGCATGAGTTCGATTCCCGGTGATGCCTATTGGCACCCTCATCTTCACCCAAGCTGTGTGCCATTTTTCGGGT
>LYUA01001246.1:529691-542697 GCA_002093875.1 Calopteryx splendens | reverse complement strand
CGTCGCAATAAAAATTACTCGTGGAGTTCACCAAAGTATTTTCATTTCCGGAATTTTTAATGCTATATTGCATACTGCATTACATATTGCATTGCATCCAGTTTCAATCATGTAAACTTCGACCTCTGTGATTCGACCTCTCAATTATTATTTGCAAGAGAACTCGATTCAACCATTAAAGTTCTTATGGGATTCGCCACTTGTGTCATTACGATCTACGACCATTTTGAAATATTTCCCGCTTATTTAAAAAGTAGGAGTTGGTGGAACTTACCGAAGTGTTTTCGGCAAAATAAGCGACTTGCGTGATGCAGAAATCCTTACCTGAAATGAAAACATAGTTATTAGTTTAAAATAGGAAAACCATGCTGCACTTCAATTTAATAGTTCATTTTTCAACAAATGTTAATTTCATGTAGAAATCTTTCATATAATATCCATTAGATACTGTTTAAAATTGCAAAGTATTAACGTTCAGGATCTTTATAAAATTGGAATGCCACTTCCTCTTCCATTTAACTCACACAGCAAATGTTTAGAAGCAAAGCAGATCATTTTGGCACTAATTCTCGGCGATTATTCGTTTTATTGGAACATCTGCAAAGAGAAATTTCAAACGCAACCTGTGGAAGACAAAATTCCCTCCGAAATTTAGCGCTGGCGCCATCAGTTCGACTATTCACCACAAGGCAGTAGTAAATGTGAAGAGGTCTCCACGCACTACTACGTAAGGCGCTTCAAGCGGCAATGTCTTGAACTAAATGGGGAAGAGGATGCTATTGAAAAAAATCGACTATCTCTCTCACTTTGAAAACAAGCATCAGTCACTCGATGGTGGAATTGATGAACTGAAGCCGGTTTATTTTGTTTTGCTCTGATTTTTCATTTAGGCATTGAAAGCAGGTAAGTAATTATCAGAAGTCGATTTGAAAGAGAGTCGTTTTTTCGTATTTGAATCCCAAAAGTCGCAACAAGGGGGTGTAGCAGGGGGTGTTTGGATACCAGCCGTGAAAGTAATGATTATAAATGATATGCCGTTTTGTATTTGGTATAGTAATGAATTGTAATCTACCGGTTCAGGTAGCTTTCTGATGGACACACCCCTTCAAAAACCCTCTCTTCACTTCCGCATATTTTCTGCTTCATTCCATCCAACATGCCTAATCTTTTCTTCCCTCCTTTGTATCAGGTATGAGGGCAATGATCACACAAAAATCTAATAATTTAGTAATTACCGCGATATATTTCATAACTAACTCTATTGTAAATATTTAAATGTTTAATTTCGTATGCAGAAAATTAGATTAGGATGTCAAATTTCAGAGGAAACATGGCGCACCTATATTTTTTTATAATATTAATATGACAGCTGGTTTACTTTTGAGGGGGGTTAATTTCAAGTTCATAAAATCTACCATCAAATGATGCCACACAAATTACAGAGCCATCCATGACATAAAAATTGATAAATCCCTTACCCGAGACAATAGCTGTTTCTTCTCAAGGAACTAAAATGGAAGCACATATGAGCAATAAATCCGAGCATAAAACACATGACGTTGAAAAATTTCTATTACTGCAAATATGAATTATATGCAGCATATTTTAGCCTGTATTAAAAACATTTTTTAGTTAACACAGTAAGTACTGTTCAACAGTAAATAGTAGCAGTTCACGCATGTAGTCTATTTAGATTTTTTTTTATAAATTTCCTAAATTCAACCTCTTTTCATTAAATGTAAACTTAAATTGGGAGGAACAGAAATTTCTCATTCAATCGTTACACACACACGTTAAGTTCTATCCTCGGGTTGCTTACTCTGATGATGATGATTACACCTGGGTGGAATTTGCCCTGCTCCTTGAATAGGGTAGAATTATTTAGAATCAGTACAAACTAACATTCTAAATACGAGTACATATCAGAGGAACGTTTGATAATAATTTTAAGTTTTGAAATCAGCGTCAAGAAGAATCATAGTGGCTTTCCACCGACTGCGAGCATAAATATTATGCTATATTTAATGCTGAAGGACTATGGCAATTCAGGAAGAGCCTGCAGCCGGTTTCACATTACCACCGTACTAAGAGCTCCAGCCTTGAAAAGGAGACATGAATGCCCAAAATTTCCCGAAATGAATTTAACGAAAGGAGATAATATTTTGTGGGTTTCCTGTAAATGCCGAATACATTGACGACATAATCGATGCCATGCCATGTGCGCCAGGATGTTTCTACATATTTTATCGGGGAAAATAATTGAGTTTAACTAGCAGGACTTAAAACCATTGAAAATTTGAATCCACCACATTTCCAATCAATCATCATATTCATGGAAAGCCTTAACTTTTCTCCATTTTAAATTTGCTACATAATATTACTCATCTGAGGTGCGGGTCCCCTGATGAGGTTGATGCCTTAAATTCTTCCCGTTCTTCCAATTACATTAGCCAGAATTTCCCGGAAAACGGCACGAGGACGCATTTAAGGGGTATTGGGAGTCGCCTACTCCCGCATAACTATCCACTATGTCTGCCCCACAGTCGCTCATTACCAATCTTATTAATCGAAGGGAAAGAAACGAAAGGAGTCGTCCCCGCTGCTGTCACTCGACTAGTCTGCCCTTCCCGGAATAAATCCTTTCCTACGCTCCCATCCAGCCCACAAACTGAAAAGCAGCAGAGATACAGCTCGTCACGATCCGGGATGTACATGCTATTGACCGAGTTGCCTCTTTGCTCCTTACCAATTAAAGGAATAAAACGCGTAAAAACACAGCTGATATTTTTGAATAATTAGACAATAAATTTAAATTAAATTATAAATAATAAACTCAAGGATATTTTAATACCCCTAATAACAATTTCGGTTCAACAATATTTCGGGGCGTGCAATACGGCTGGATGGTCTGCATGACGCTGGAACACCGTATACATGAACAGGGCGTTAGTCAATTGTCAAATAAGGAATGAATGAGCTTACAGGAAGAAATTTGAATAATTTTTAGAGCTCTAAGGAATCATTACATTTGAGTATTCTATACACGATAAATGAAAGAAATACTCCGTTTCCAGGACGCATAAATTTGCTCATACCCTGGGTCAATTTTCGGTTTTGACGTCCACTTATCTTCATGTAGGAATACCAAAAGATGGTGAAGTCGCAGGACTACTAAGGTTTTAGGGCAAAAATGAAGACTTTCAATGAAGACGAGGGCGGAGTGAGATAACTCATAAGTGTTTCTGCAATCGGCAAGATTGGGATTTCAAAAGCGTTTCTCGGAAACTCGGAAACAAAACTTTCTTCTGGAATATTTTTATTTTGTTACGTTATTGCAACGTGTTTCTTCCTCTACAATAATTAAACTGTTAGTTATAATGTTTCAGAAATACGATATTTTTTATTAAAAACATGTGTTGGTCTTATTTTATTGATATTTCAATCAATGTTTTTTAACAAATGTACTAAGTTATTTAGACCCGTGGCGCCACTAAGGCCATACAGACATGGGTGTTCCCCGAGCCAGGGAACGCCCCTATTTTCCGTGACGAAATTGAAAAATGCATGCAATCAAGTTAATTTAAAATTTATGATAAACCAAAATTACTTAACAAGCTCATATATTTTCAGAAAGAGGCCCCACAACTATTAAATTTCCTTTAATATTTACGTTTACAGAAGGCCCCCCAATCCTATGAGTGGTTCCCCACTATTTTTTGCGGGTTTCCCCGATAACCTAGGCTCACCGTTGATTTTGATAGACGATAGCATTTTATTTCATACTGGAAACAAAAGTACAAAGATTTCTTATCGCAGTTAGGAACTCTTGCTTTTACATCAGATCTAAAGATAAATCAATATTGTATAGATTGACTACCATAATGCCATACCGTATTTAGGTCTTGTTGACTCAAGAAAGAGTTTTCTATTTTTCTTACGTCTAATATTTTCTTGCGACTACTCAATAAATATACTTGGAGTATGACTTTCTTTATTTTGATCGATTTTTTGTTTTCCACTTAATACACACCTTAAATAAGAAATAATCATACTTAAAATAAATTTATCGCAAGTTGACAAACATTTCAAATTTTTACGTAATACGTAACTGAATTGATTTTCTCTTATACTATACTTCTCATTCAGCCTTTAATTTATTTTTATTCATAGTAGATATTTATAATTTCTTGATCCTTGTGCTCATATTATATCATACTCATTTTGATAAAGATTTCTTATACCCTAATATTCTCATTGCTTTTAAAACATTTCAATGGGCTAAAATCATCTGTTGATATTTTCCTTGCCTAAAATTCTCATGAAAATAGAGTTTCCATAACAATTTGCAAATTTTTCACTCCTAACCCGGAAATAAAATCGTTATATAGGTACTACCCACTAACCATCCTCACTCATCCTAAAGAGAATACGAATGACTAATTTTTTTAGGCAACCATAGCCTTATTGCCGTGGATCAATACGCTAAGAGTACCACCACCTAGTTCATTTATTATAAATTTTGAACATAATATGTAGCATATAGTGAACATTTGTGAATTAGAACTTTATTAAATTCCAATTAAATATATTACAAATGTATCATCATTTCATTGGTATTTTCATTTATTTCGACTTCAATATCACATGCTCTCCCTATTATATTTGAGCATACATCTAGAATGGATAACAAAATTTTCTTGAATGATAAAGTGAAGCTCAGGGAAATTATTTTCCCGAAAACCAAGTCATCTATCTTTATTGCTTCCATTTATTGGCCCGTATAAAACCACATATATTCGAATTTTGACGCAGAGAATCCGAAACGCTCTCTAAAATGTTATAAAGGTCGCGTTGCTCTTTCATTTGACGAGCTGCCCGTCCACCCACGCTCACCAAATCCCTCTCACGCACGTAATGGCGACCGCAGTTCGGCCCTCCGGGCACATCATGTTCCTGGAATTTGACATATTCTCCGAACAGGACGCTTTTCCTACTCGTGCCTAACTTTATTTCCATTAACTTCGCCCTCCAATTCCATTCACCAGGCAGTTTCGAATCTTAAGTTGTTTCCCCATTTTCACTCCACTCCCTCAGCCTGACCACCAAAATTTCCCCCAGTTCAATCCTGTCACCAACGTATACCCATTCGTTCCTTTATGATAACGTCGATTTTAAAATAGCTGCCATGCAAAATGGCCCTTTCTTTGGCTTGTCATCTTTTTTGCGTACATACCTTTACACCCACATTCCACTAAATCAACATCGACATCTGGAACAGTCAATAGAAGGATACGGAATAAATAATATTCCATACCTATTACCAGCACTATTCAACGTATGCTTTAAAGATGTAATGGTAGAAGCACAATAAATAGCAATCAAAGAAATGAGGGTGTTTAAAGGGAAGTTATTGACACACGCTTTATGATATCGTAGTAATAGCAGAAAATCAGAAGATCTGCAGACACAATTGACCAAGTAATTCATTATATAACATGAAATTAAACATAAAGATAAAATAATTCCTAGTGTTGAGAAGAGAGAAGATGCAGGCAAATTTTGCTTGAAGCGGAGAGAAATTAGAACAAGTGAAATCTTTCACTTAATTTGGAAGTAGCTCGACGCATATGAGCGGATATTAGCTATAAGTTAAAATTTCGTTCGCCAAGACATGAAACTAACATGCCCATAAGGATTATGTTTACATAGAAGGAAGAAATACGTGTGGAGTACATCACTATTGATCTGAGGCGTGAACCATTGGAAAAGCAGGCCAAGGAAGAATAGAAGTTTTTGAAATCAGAATCTGATGGTGAATTTTTAAAATGATTAAATTTCTAAAGCCAATAAAAATAAGTTATAAGGCTCCTATAACTACATTAAGGTCAGCCGGTGGCCATCAACAGGGAGAATAGAGAGCTTGACAGCGAGAAGATGTCAGTACCGTAGCAAGGTCCGATGTTAAGTGAATGTTTAAGATCAAGTGGGCATATAAAAAGAGATGTGAAAAAGCATTTATAATAATATTGGAGAAAAAATTGAATCACAAAAAGGAAAAAAGAACCATATGAAAAAAGCGTTCCGTGACGCACACTGGATTTTTAAGGACCAATAAGTAGAAGGAAAAATACTTATTGGAAGATAGGTAGACTAATGGTCAAGTATGCAATAGGCCAAGTAAAGAGGGGTGTTATATGAAATACCTTTCTAGGTATAAGGGCCTTAGCATTGGAAAGGGATGAATGGATAGACGGAGACAGCCAATCCTTGGATCCATATACCAACGGATGATTGATGATGCACAGATGTACAAGTCTGCATACGAAAATTCAAGAACGTGACAGCATAAAAAATTTCTAGTGGCATAAGCTAGAAGACATCGTAACACATACCTACCTATTAAAAGTTGAAATGTTAAAAAAAAGTTAATAAACTTTTATAAATGTGTATGTTGTGAGCGTAAAATATACACGTACGTGCGCGTGTTATTCAAATAGAATGAGTTCATGAACTAAAAAATGCACAAATAAATGCTCAAAATTCTGCAGCGGAGGAAAAAGATATCGCACATGCTGCATCATCTTGCAATACTCTCATCAAATTCAGCAACCCCCTACTGAAGCAATTTGTATTCATGGACGGAATTCTTATGAGAAAGTTCAGTGCATTTCCTGGCCACGTCTGAACGGCTAACTTGCCTCCTCCTTCCACCCCCAAGGATTTAGGGCTCCAAGTGGCAAAACGCTTCCTTCCCCGTGGCTTTATTTTCACGGTAATGTGTTTCCGAAGTATTATTAAGTGCATCGCACACATAACAAACTATATTTTAAAAACACTTCAAAACGAGATGGGCCCGATTTTATTTTTAAGCAAGTGTGATGGGAAGAAATAACAGGGATCAAATCTCCGACCAGTTAAAGGACTGTTAAACTTAGCTCAAAATTAACGCAATTAACAAAATAATTATGACTTAGATTATCATTATTGAAGCAAGAGGTCATTGATGTTTCTGATACATAGATTAGTGTTGTCGTTCCCTCTTTTAAATAATATTATATGGATACTCTAAGCCGCTTAATCATTCAAGCAGGTCAGGGAATGAAACAAAGAAATATATAAAACCTTAGCTAAGAATTAGTTTAGACAAAATTGATTATAAAATTTTGATGTCGATTGATAATTCCAATCAGAAAATTAAAACTCTACAGATAATAGATAAAGCATATTAAACACCAATCCAACGTATGCCAAACATGCATACTTTATAATGTGAAATTCAGCTGCAAAGGTAAGCAGTAGATATATTAAGAAAAATGAGAAAAAATTAAGGTAACGCATCATGCGACTAAAGAATTGGATCAAGGAAACAACAATATTTTCAGTAAAAAGTTTAAAACGCAAATAAGATATGAGATAATTGTATCGATTGTGTATTCATATTAAAATGATACGTTAACGACCCTCTGAAGGCGAGGAGCAAGTGAAAACCTCGATTTATAAATCAAAACGGTGAAAATATCCCTTAAAAGTAAATATTATACATGAGAATTCCTCATCCAGGATTTTCCGTAGCATTTTGACCCAAAATTCAATTATAAAACTGGACCCACCATGATCCAAACTTAGAATGTAAGTACTTAAAGTACTTACAATGGCCTTTGCAATTTCCGAATTCCTAGACATAACTGACCGAAGTAGAAGAGGCCTCCGTGAACACTCGAAAGGACGAAGGAAGGACTTTGCTTTGGATAATTTTATGCTTATCAGAATTCCTGGATATTATTTTTTTAAATAGGTCATCGCCCCTTTTTCAGAACGGGACTTACTACAACCTTTCGTAAACAGGTTTTTATTAGTTACAGTACCCACAATAACACCAGTAATCCTTTAACTAATAATGAGATAACCTATTTAAACTAGTAAAAGGAATTATCCTAAATTTGAAAGGAAATTAAAGTCCACATTGGTTGTTCTAAAGCCTACAAAACAATTTGATTTCTAATTAAAATATTCGGTGAAAAACAATTCTACCAACACAAATGTTCCTGCACGATACAAAAAATTGAAGTAAAGGGCTTAAGGAAGATGCATTCAATAAAGGCAAACTACAATATGTATCTTAAACGATTATAAAGAAAGTCTTACACTTTTTAAAAGAATGATTTAACTCATTCCGAGAAAAGAATGTTTTCCAATATTCCCAGATACGCAAACCTGTATTTTGAGAGAAACGGAATGAAGCACGGAGGGTTATAAAAAAAAGAGAAAAAGGATGTGGGCAATAACTCCAAGGGGCCGGCAGGAGAGAGAGATGGTACAAATGAAAGCCAGTGGGAAGTCTAGCAACGAGAGTGATCGAAAAGCAAAACACACAACTTGGTGATATGCATGGATAAAATCGTTGAGCGTCATATTAATGACTGGGACTTTATTAATGTTGCCCGTGCTTCGCACATTATTGACAATGGCAATAAAAGTAGTTAGTGGGGTTGGTTCTAGGCATTTTTCTCTCAGCGTGGTTTAAAGGAAAGTATCGTGCCCATAAAAAACTATCAACTTCAGCATTTCAACAGAAATCGTTACTCAAGTTCCACGTTGATACATCTCCGTGGTATTTATGCAAGTGATTGGAATTTTGGGTGGACGACAGCTAGAGGATATTAATCTGACCAACAAGAAATCCATACTTAATTTAATATTTTCTAGTGGAAGTGATTATATTTTACCTTTCAACCTAGATCATTTAATATTTCTAATTATTACATTTGTTTAATCATCAAAATCTGTTGTCAAACTACATATGCTAATTGTAGATACAACTATAACTACAGTTTGTGAATTATAAATTATGAAAAATAGATGGAAAAATTAATAAGGGGGCTAAAAAATAATTGTAGACTTCTTAATAAATACCTGAAGCAATTAAATGATATTTGCATAAAATCGAACATTATTAAAACGATGAATTGGTGACATATAGCACCAGGGGAAGAAATTTTAAGACTTTCAGGAAAAGGAATCATACGATAACTGGGCTTTCTATCATGAAAGAAGGAAACTCACTGACATAAGGGAATGAGGTATGGAATAGATTAACAGAGGGAATAATCTTTATAATTTCATCGAATAATACTTAATGTTCAACTGTTAGGTAAAAACGTTTTTGATTTATTAAGCTGCTCACCATTAAGATAAAACAATGTCTTGTGAATTGAACATCCACTACGAACATGGTTTTATTACAATAGATTAGGATTGAGAGAAAAGACAAATTTTTTGTGCTATGATCTATCAATATCTGTACACTTACATGTACTTTAGTTTATCGTAATTTCGGTTGCTCAAAATTATGTTAATCCTGCCTGCTCCTAAAGGCATAGGTATGTGCACTTGTAAAGCATTAATTTTATTTTTTATTCGGTGTGGTGATAGACCGGTACTGTTTGAAATAAAACGTGGAGAAACTGGATACAATGCACGAGATAAAGATTGCATTACATTCACCAAAGCCAACCTTACACTGTATAAACGTTCATTTGTGTATGTAGGACATAAGGAGTCAAACTTATCACCTATTGAAGTTATGTCTGAAAAAATTGAAAACAATTTATTAAAAAACTTAAAGAATGGCTGTTAACGCAACAAAAAATGGAAACATTCAAATGAATGGACTCAGCGTTGCAGACTCAAGTGTATTGTTGTAAGGGTTCACGTTCTCTTTAATCTTATTGCTTTGTTGTTTTTTTACAGCTGCAGTTGTGGCGAGTTGTTTGTTTTGGCACGTAATGTCTTGTTGTTTTTTTTACATACTATAAGTTGCGAATACTTGTATATATGTTAGGTGAACACAGTCACCACACAATTCTAGTGTCCGGTGTCAGCCGCATGGGTTGCCCTGAGTTGACACCTACTGCCCCGGATATAATTATTAATGTACCTATACGTATACCTTTATATGTGGGAGCAATAAACCCTTCTTCCTTTCTTTCTTTCTATCTCAACCTGTCGCCTGGCGGAACGGTCCGTCTATGCTCTGGGATAACCTGTCCAAAATACTGATCCGGTTGGGATAACGAGGTCCGATGCTCCCGACTAGCAGATAAATGAACACAAGAAGCACGGCGTTTTGCATGCTAGAAGTGCATCACGTTCCGCACTTCAGGCAGGGATGCACTTGATGCTCTTCATCAGTTAGCAATGAACTCAACCGAGTCCCTCCTCGATGAAAACAAGGAATTAAAGTAGCCTAGATAGCTACAGGAGACTTGACTTCACCATCTCAATTCACCATTTTCTATTTCTTTCTCTACCAAGTAAGATTCTCCGTACATTTTGTTTGGAGATTTCTGACATCTATATTTTTTTTTTAGGAGTAATATCGAAGTGTCGACGCTTTCAAAGGTAACCGATAAACATCTAGAAGCTAGAAATACTTATTATTGCTACATAATTCGAAAAATGGCAAACATTATAAGTTTTATATAATTTAAATTTGGTGAAAGAAATAACCAAAAACAATTATTGGGAGAAATGAGATTTAAAACAAAAACAAATAAATGTAGAGAATAATTTTCACTTATTATATGAATTTATATGTGTGAATTAATTCCTCAAAAATTAGTTGAGCTCTTCATCATTCATTTAGAGGTGTAATAACTATAAGTAACATCTGATAAGGAAAATGGGAAGAGTTATCGCATAGTGACGGTAAGGGTGAAAAAATTTGACAAAGGAGATTTTGTTTGTTTAGTTCCCAATGTATGAAATATGATGATAGATAAAGATATCAAAGGTGCTAAAAAAAATTTCCAGAAAGACCATTTGGCAGTTTATGGAGCGTATATAGAAAGGGAATGTTTTTCTAAGGGAACAATTGCAATGATATTACTTAAAAGTATACTCCACACATTGCGATATTGAAGCTAAACTTGGGTACATCAAAATAAGAATACAAGACTAAGCATCGTAAATGTCTGCGGGTACTTGAGCAGCGCATGTAGCAAAATAAAATGGGACATAGGGTAAGAATTGAGTGAATTTTGGAAGGATGTGGATTGCATGCACCTGCCACTGACAAGAATCAATGAGGTGCGCCACGCTGATTTGGTCATTTTGAGAGAATGAATGGGAGTCTAATAGTCAAAACAAATATATGAGAGAGGATTAAATGATTTGAGAGGAAGTGGTAGACGAAGAAAATCGTGGATGAATATGTTAGAAGAGATTGTTTAAGTTTAGGAACATTCAAAGCTTCAGGAACAGAAGAGAGCTCATGAAATAATGTAAGAATAGGTATAAGAATATTGCAAGGCCAAAATAAACATTCAAGGACAGGGGAGTAACAAAAAAATTAGTTAGAAGGAACAAGTTTCCTTTCGTAATGCATTACCAGTTTCTTTTTGTCCTTGCCAACTTCGAAAGGGAGAGGCGTGAAGAACATATAATAACCCCAAATTGCATTTTGCTTAACTGAATCCAATTCATAATATTCTTTCTGTATCATTTATTATATCTTAAATTTGAATTTTAGTTTTCTGCGTTAAAAAATACCTTAATTAAAATAGTCCCTCCTTTCCACGGCATAATGGCTATTTTTTTAATTAACCTCCTGACTCAATAAAAAAACCTTTTAACGTGACTCTTGATTGCAGAGTCAATATTAATTTACATATTTAGGAATGAAAAAGTAATGAACGTTAAAAAATATAGTTTAGGTACTTACATGAACAATTAAGGTCATCGATATAATCCTCGAGTATTGAAATTATTTTCACCTATGCAAGAAATACGTATTTACTTTTACATTTGAAAATTAATATTGCTAATGGAATTCCAGAGAAATATTACTACAGATATCTAGAAAAATAGATCTCTTACAAGAAATATCCCGAATAAAAACATGTGATAAATCGTAAAACGTTAGATACAGCTCTTTCTTCTGATTTTCCAGCATTTCCCCAATTTGGTTATTAGCGGCACTTAAAAGCTATAAATACTTTCACAGAGTCAATATTTTTTAGGAGTTTTACTTATTTAATTGTGAGAGATCATTCGCTCTGAATTCAAAACGACTACAAAAGTTATGAGTATGATGACTGAAGTGTTTTTCAACCACGTTTCGTTCCGCTACATGAAAATTATAATTCAAAATTAAGCACACATTTATATTTGAAAACTAAGTACCAGAAGTAAATGGGTATTTAATTTTAATTTACCTATAAACCATTACTTCTCCTACACTTTTATCTACATTCCATTTCACTGTCATCCAATAAAAAAACGAAACGTCAATAGGTATGATACCTATATGCAATCAATAACTCAGGCAACATATCATAAAAATAAATCAAAGTGGGAAATGGACTCTCAAAGCACTGCCTTAATGCTTAAACTTAGTACTTAAAACCCCATTATCTCCTCTGGGAAAAATTCACCGTTACAGCGCAGCGATCATGCCTGTGGAGATTTGAAACCAGCAATCTTTGGTTTAATACCTGCCGAGCGTATAATTTTTAGATGGTGAGACACCTCTAACCCTTATTTCATACAAAATTATTTCCAGCGTAACCTATTTTACAAAAAGGAAACTTTAAGTAAAATTACTTCCCAGTTCAGTATTTTTAATGCACAAATTTCAAAGTACTCGAACTATTTACTGGTCAGAGTTGCTCTTGTGTCCTCGCTTGCTGAGACTTAACTCACTCAGACAATCTAGTTAGAAGTCAGTACCACCAAATTGTGTTCTTAAATAAACTTGATTTCTTCCTTTCTGATATTTTAGCATCAATATTCGCCGCATACTCTTTTTATATTTCCATTACGCCAGCTGCCTTGTGTTATTTTATCTCGTTGCGCCAACATTCTGGCTCTCAAATTCCTTCGCTTTTTCTTCAACCTCCTCCTCCCCTTCCTCTCCCTCCTCCTTTCTGTCTCCCTCCGCTCCTCTCCTGTTTGCCTTGCAAAATCGAAATGCTTGAACCCCCTTCTCTCCCCCCCCCCCACCCCC
>LYUA01001246.1:503853-518582 GCA_002093875.1 Calopteryx splendens | reverse complement strand
AAAGGACGGGGGGGGGAGGAGGAAGAGTGAATGGCGACAGTGATAAAGAGAGGAGGGAAAGTGGCGGTCCAGGAGGGGTAAATAACACAGCCGGCGTCGATAAGTCGTGCTTAGGGAGCCGAAGACAAAAACAGATGAAAGTATGGAGTTAGGGCGGACATTTCGGGGGGACGATTTGGGGTAGTTAGGAGGTGGAAGGGGCTTCGTACTGGATCCAGAGAGAGCAGTGGAGAGTAATGTGTGTCAGGTGGGCTTTAGTGTGGCTTAGTAAGGCGTTGGTTGAACTAGGATGATGGAATGGGCTCAAGGGGAGGAAGGTGGGAGTGAAGAGGAGTTGGAGCTAATGGAGTGACTGACGTAGCTGGAATATAAAAGTGAGCCGGTGGAGGAGAAGCAGGGGGTGGTGAATAGGGCGGGAGAAGAGGAGATATAATTCCATCTCTGAACCGCTATTGGAAGCCATAGAAGGGGAATAGTGGCTAAAAGAAGCTTTTGAAAAGAGAAGCAGCAGTATTAGGAATCGGGATGAAAACACTTCAACAATCAGATGAATGAAGATTAAAAACTACTGGTACCTTGATAAAAATAAAAAAGGTGTTTTAGGCAATGAATCGATTATTTAGTTCATGGGTATTACAAAATTCATTTCCACATAGGTACTGAGACAGCAACACTAAAAGCCAAGAACCGCTTGTGGCATAATCATTATTCTTCCGAGGTATGTTTAAATTCTAAAGTCATGATTTAATTAGCCAAATTTATAATTTTTCCTTTTCATATATTTTTAGCCATAATTTATTTTTGTGCGTGGAATATCGATGTAAACTTCTTTAGCAAAAATAAGGAAATGATTTTCCTTTATAATACATGAATAGGTTAATTTTGTTTGCATTCATTAAGCTCGTTATCAATATTCATTTATGTATTATAGTCCATTGTTTTATCTCCCTCAATATAATCACAAATCTTTGCGCATTGTAATTAGAAGAGCTCAGTGTAGCAGAACGTACCACTCTCCCTGTATATATTCTCATGGCATGCACAGTGAAGAAAGATTGATAAAAATATAAAAACTTATCGACGTTTCATGTCCCGAAGGCAACACCTTTGTGAGCGGAATAATGAGGGTACTGTGAATATTTTTTCTACGATAATTACATCTTAAAAAATTAAAGAACAACAAAAATATTAGGTGAACGGAAACGAATTATGAGGTTTCTAGCAGCATAAATTATATTAATAATTTTTGTATCAGATAAACTAAATTCCAGTTTTACAGAAGGATTCAACTCCTCATTAGCGATTTATAGATGAATTCGACAGACAATAAAAAATTTAGAATGCACATATATCGACATTTTGGCCATCAAAGGGTTTACAATCAGGGAGGTTTGTGTGACAAGGCATGACTCGGGAAGAACACAGTGGGGGCACACTGTCCGAAGTCTAGTTTACTCATCAGCAGGAAAAATCTAAAGTGAATCGAAGGAATTATGGTGAATGGTTATATACTAACGTTCCATGTCGTAGATGACATCATAATCAGAGCAGAATATCTAGGAGACCTGCAGGAATCCTCTAACGTAACCTGAAAAACGATAGGAAGTAAACCAAAATCTTATGTTTGGAAGAAACTGTCTTAAGAGAGATGTTACTCTTAGATGTTAAGAGCTCTGACAGGTAAGATAAGCAGAGTATTACAATTTTCCACCTTCCTCGAAATCAACATGATATAGGATTGAAGATGATACACAAAAAAAGAAAAAAGTGCTCCGAAGTGTTCATGACAAAGAAGGCACTTCTATGCTCACAAAAATATGGCTGGAAACCATAATTCTTTGAGCATATGAATGCACATAACATCATCACAATAAGTAAAAAATTAAAACAAATATATCAGCACTTAAATCACTATATTACTTCAAAGTCAAGTAGTAACTCCAACGGAGTGGGAGAAAATTCCCAGAAATCAAGAGGAAAGTCGTGATGAAATAGAAACTTTAGGGAATGGCCTATGACCAGGTGGGTGCTTAAGTGAAGTTACGCGGGACCCACGGAAAAATGGAAAAAAATGAGTCGTGAAAATTAGTCACCAGAGAGGGACGAAGCGGCTCCGAATTCTTTGGAAGAAGATACATGACGCAGAGGGGAGGTGGGAGTGAGAATGAATGGGGAGAGGTTGGACGGATGGGGAGAACGTGGGGGAAAGATGGATGCGAGTGGAAGGAAGGGACGTGGGCGCTTTGTAGCGCGATGTAGGGGGGCTGAGGCAGTAGGGCAGTAGGGTAGGGCTTTTCATGAATGCGGCGCTCAACGCACAGGCGAGCTGGAGAGGGGCGTGGGTGGAGGGAAGATGAGAGGGTTGGTTCAGGAGGGAGGAATCGAGAAAGGGGAGCGAATAATTGGGTTGACGAGGGGTTGAAGAGAGGTAGCTGAGGGAGGGTGAGCGGAAGTGGGAAAAGTTGTGCCGGGGTGGATGGGGGTTGGGAAGAAGGGCGGGCGATGGGTTGCCACGTGGATGGACTCGCCTCGAGGGGAAGAGCAGGGTGAGGGCGGGGAAGGAGGAGGGGCCGGGAGGAGGGTGGGGAGGGACCTGGTGGTGGGCACACAAGGGCCGCCTTCCGTATCCGAAGAGATCGGCGGGTGTTTTCCAACCTCCCCTTTAAAGGAAGGGGGAAAGATGAAGAGGAGGGTAATAGGAAAAGAAGAGAGGAAACCGCATTTTGTGGCACTTAATAATGAAATGAATCCCTGAGTGAAAACGTAATACCTGGGTTAAGAAGGAGTTAAAGACGTGGAGCCACAATTTATGCGTAAATAAGATTGTTCAGAGTTTTAACAGGGAATACAAAAAACGTCATTGCGGTATCTATTGAACGAAGACGTGCCAGATATACAAAATGCTGTCAATGATAGGAGTAACAAGAGCATGAGTACCGAAAGACAAAATGGAACGTAGAACGTTCATTAGAAACGAACTAATGAACGTAGACTATACATAACTGGAAACATTATTGTTACAATCCATGGAGCATTCTTGTTTTCAATGAATAGATAGTAACAGGAAATTATTCAGAAATTTCCCTTATAGTAAGGTTAACCAAATTCAATAAATTAGATAGTTATATAATGTATTGAATTCGAATAGTGAAATATATTCCACATTAAAAAAATCACAATTATAACAACTTGGAATTCAGTTTTAGCTTTGTTTTAATAAAGTTAGGGTGAAATTTTGAAAAGTATGTCTCCGAAATTTTCATCAATATAATTTATAATTATAAAAGAGAAAATGCGGAAGTATGGAACAATAAAAATTCTAAGACCATTATTTTCCATTAATGTAAACATAATTTTAAAAATATGAGATTCAATATCATTTTAAAATAAAAAAAAATTATTTACCCTTTCACACCAACATATATCGAATTTTCCACACTCAGACCTAGTTCACGCAGCTTACAATTGATCCTCCTATCAGTTAATCTATTCATAGGTTTTATTTTTCCGCCAATCCTTTTTTTTTAACCACTTTCTTCGTCTATTCTTTGCAGGACTTATTGTTTAGTTACTCTAGTTACCCATTCGATTCAACATTCTCATGCATAAAACACGAATTTTACACCGATTTCATTGCCTGTGCAATCACTCGCCTCACATAAGCCGTAAAATTTTTATGAGTTCTACAGAGTGCTCTAAATATATGTGTTCATAAACTGCGCCATCGGGGAAAATGTTGAAAACAAACAAAAGACAGTGAATAATGCATAAGTCTGAAAGAATAACCTGTTACTAATTAGGTTATAAACATGGATTTAGTGCCGGATTTGACCCACTTCATGCCATTGGTGTTTTGTGTAGTAGTTACGTAGGAAAAATTTGTCATCCCAACCAACTTCGGAAAATCACTGTTCGACTGCTTTTAATGAATATACTTCACGTGACTAATTCATAAATTTTCCCCTATAGTTGCATAGAACTTTCGAAACTATTTAGATGCACCATATCAAAACAAAATAATATATATATTACGGAGTACTAAAAAGGATAAACTTCTGCATTGCATTCTGGATTACTCCTTTTGCCAATATTTCAAACAATATCAAAATATTTTTATGTACTCAACTAACTAAGGGCAGCGGTAGTCCAGGGGTTATTTTGTTGGGCTACTGGTCGGAGGGTCCAGGTTCGATTCCGGGTGACGCCTCTTGGCACCCTGAGCTTCACTTAAGCGGTGTACCACTTTTCGGGTACCAGTTCATCCTGGGAAATCACAGGCGGTATAGGGAAAGGCACTGGTCACCCTAGCCTCATGTGTGAATATCACACACGTGCCGTTAGGCTTAGTACTTGGTGACTTCTCACCTACCAAACTGACTTTCAGGCTGATTACTGTGATTGACGATAATAGATAAAAAGAGAGCGTGGTAGTCCTATGGGTAGGATCGCTAAGCTACTAACCGAATTTTTCGCGTACCAGATCTTCCTGAGAAACCGCAGGCGGCACAGGGAAAGGAACTACCCCTCCTGATTTTATACCCCTCATATTCTCCTGATATGTGAATTTCACTCGGCATTGAAGTTAGTACTGGGTGAACTCTATCCTCACATTTCAAACCGAACTTTGGGTTGATTACTATGGTGTAAGTAGATGAAACATTTTTCCTTCGGGTTTTCGGATGGCGACCATGATGCTGAAAAAGTGACTGCTTTCAAATCAAATGGTGATCCGCAGTGCATTTATGTGCGCCATTATTTAAAATTTTGTGACATTTTTCAATTTACTCTTTACACTGAGGGTTCATTTGTTCATTTAACTGATCAATAAGGCATTATTTTAAAAAGACTTTCAAAACCCAGCTTACCAACAGTATTGTCATATGGTGATTACGGGTTATGATGATTGTGGTAATAGTGGGTAGTAATAAGATACCCATGGTAGCGACATTAGATAAATGAGAAAGATGAACTATTCGGTAAAAAAATGTGTTTAAATAGGTTTTTGCAACTTTAAAAGAAAGATACATTGAAAAATATAAGGCGATAAAATTATTATTTATAGTAAAATTTTGTGCTAGTATTTAACTCAATGCTATGAAATTTTGGTCTGAGAATGAAACTTCGTACGGACGTATATAACCATATTTTCTCATATTCCTTATGGTACGATAAAATTTTATATTTTTATTTTCCATGAATATACGATATTTTAATGGTTTCGCACGAGTGTGACCTTAGTAATCAATAAAATGTCCAGTCTTGTAATGTGTATGTAACCTCGTTTTTCCTCTGTAAATTACTGTGTTCTCTGCGAGATGCCTTAAGATGCTTTCCGCTTTTCATTTGATAGAATTTATACACGTAATGAGCATTAAATACCCTAATACGTTTCTCTGAGGAAAACCAGATGTAATTTGTTCATAATTAGAAGGAGAGCCGACAGCTGAAACCTTCGCTTATAGTTCGTGAGAAAATTCTTCCGATGATGGGCGATACATCTTTGATTTTGTGGTGAAGGTGTTTTAATTTTTATGGAATTAAAACTTTTTTATCCTATATTTAGAAAATTAAAGCACCTACATCATTACTCCCTGAAACTCCTTTTATCTATCACTATCCCCATTAGGGTCCAAAATATTCTAGAATAAATTAAAGATGCAAATTTGCTACGACGATCTTGATCAATCCATGTCTTCAGGTAACCTCAGCTACTTTTCATTTTGTCCTATTATGGTCATAAATCAGCTGTTAATGAGGATAACATGAATTTAACGTTTCCAATTAAAATATTTAACTTTCCCTACAAACATCTTTATCACGCTTTTACATTTGATGTGGGCAGATGAGCGCCGATATGAGGGAAAGGGGACGATATTTTTCGGCAATCAAACAGATCACGTGATTTAGATTGATTATGACTGAATTTCCGTTGATACAGATATGCTGGCTGAAATTTCCATAGAATAAATTTAGGAATCGTAAATCGGTCCATAAAACAATCGATACAGGTAAAACAAAACCTACTGCACATGAGGTAGCGAACTCCTACTTAAAGAAATAACCCAAGTCAAAGAAAACACACTCATACATAAAGAGAAAATGAATAAAGCAGTAGAATATGCATCAAACGGTAAACCATATGCCAATTAACTTTTATTTCTTTACAGGCTGTAAGCGATTCCTGGAAACCTCAAGTTCTGTGTCATGTCTCATTAACAGAGATTATATAGGTAATGATTGATTTAATCCCACGAATCTGACCCCTCTCCATAGTAAATCATTAGCATTACGTGTTCAGGTTCATGCTTTCATTCAAGCTAAAATAATACAATAAAAGATAGAAATAATGTAAAAACTCCTATAAGGATTGATAGTACAACAAATATTTAAAAATTCAAGCTAACATTTAATTATTTTTGTTTAATTTAATTAATTTTTGTTCATTTAGTTTTGACAATATTCTGAACATTTAACATTAAGTCCTCTTGAGCCACAGTGTGACTTTTCAGGAGGTGCTTAGTTTTACTTCCATACATTTTCTTTGTTAAAGCAGTATATTTACAAGACAATATGTATAACATTACGTTTAAGTATTTTTACACATTAACTGTTGATAATACAATATAAATTGTTATTGCTATGCACATATCATTTATCTAACAAATACATCTTTAATTTTCTTTTTTCCTCTCTGACAGTATTTAAATCATATAAATGTTTTGGCAAAGAATTATACAGCTTTGCTATCACTACTCACATTCTATTTCCACCACAGTTATTAAAATATTTTGATACATCGTAGTTATGCACATTTCTTTTTCCCATACCATGATGACTAATTTTCAATATTTTAAATTTGCTAGTAAAATAATTTTCTATTACTAAGATATATACAAGTAGGTCCTCGTGAGGTTGTATTTTTAAGGTTATAAGTGTTATTAATATCATGTTTACCTGAGTTCTTGGAATACCCGTTTACATTTTTATCAACTATTTTTATTATTCTATTCTAAAAACTACAAAGCATTTTCTTGAGTAAAAAACTATTGCGCCCCACACAGTTAAACCATCCCTCAGCATAGATTCCAGCAGAACAAAATAAATTGTCCTCATAGTATTTACTGATACGAAATTCTTTATGTAGTACATCTGGCAACATACTTTTCTTAACCTACTACATAACTTATCACAGTACTCTCTGAACGTAAACAGTTGGTCAACCCACCCAAATATTTATACTGTTAAACTTGCTCCATGTTTTTAAATTTACATGATAAATTGTTTACATTCTCATGGAGATAATATTTTTCATGCAGTTTTACATAAATTGGTTGCCATTTATTTAATATATGTATAATGTACAAAACCTTAGATTTATTTACATTAATTGTGAGATCAATATCATGTGATCATTTTGCCAAGTTACGGACATCATTCTGCATATTCAACTGTGCAACATCTAAGTCTTGATGAGCTGATATCAATACTATATCATCCGCATAAATTAAGATATCACATTTTTCATTACATGTGGATATACTATTTATATAAATTAGAAACAAGATGGGGTCCAAATAGAGCCCTGTGGTACACCAGATTGAAGTTTACTTGGTTTATTAATTGTATTATTAAATTTGTCTCTGAGGCACCTATTAACTAGATAGCTCTAAACCAATCAAGCATGCAGCCTCTTATTTCTATGTTTTGCAATATCTGCAGTAATATTTCCGAATTAACTGAGTCGAAGGCTTTTTATTTCCCTCAAATGCTAAAAGTAACCTATTGTTCTTATTAATATTATATTTATGATGTCAGCAAATTTTTCTAAAGCATCCTTAATACCTCTATATTCTTGAAAGCCATAACTTATAAATTAAATTTTTCTTTATATGTTCCAGTAGATATTTATCTACACATTGTTCCATAATTTTACTAAGTGCAGGTGACAAAGAAATAGGTCTATAATTTATAATAAACCTGTAGATTTAAAAAATTTGTGATAAACACTATTATTAATAAAAAGTTCTAAAAATAAAAAAAACTATTATTTTTCTGCCTATCAGGTAAGTTATAAGTAAGAACCTAAAAAAGTATAAAAGGAAAGATAATCGACTCATACGATATTATTAAATGGTAAATTCTATCCAAAGTGGTATCACATTTCATTGATATATTTCAACCTCGATTAAATTTATTTGATTAAATGTGCTCCATTAATAGTGATTTCACCTACCATCAATTACGTAAATTCTAGTTAAAATAATGTTATGACTGTATATCTGTATACGTGAATAACTGATAAAGTAACGAGGAGGTAATATTTTAAACTTACAAAGGTTAAATAAGGTACTAGAAGGAAATTGTATAACTTCTCTAAAGTAAAGAGAACAGCTTCAAATATGTACCAGTGTTTTCCTTTATAATCTGTGTTTCAGCGTGGGGGTGTTTTCATATAAATTTCCAAAAAGGGAACACTGGATAACAGCAAAATGGGATATTAAATTACGCGTCTGAGCCCATCAAGCGAGGAGTGACGATGCAAAGAACGAATTTTAGAGATCGAAGGGAATCAATAAGAGAAAGGAAACACATTTCATCACTCCCACTTTAGCTTTCATCATAAAATAGCATGAAATTTAAATCAGATAGCTTTTAAAAATGTCGTAAAATGATGATAAGAGTATAAGTGAATTAAATTAGTTTTAACCCAACGGGTATTTTTTCAACTAGTCACATATTTCATAGTCATAAATTCATGTGCATTTGTGTGTGTGTATATATTTATTTATTTGTAGTATTACTGTTTGTTGAAATTTCCAACAAGTCATTAATATAAAACAATAGGCATGGCAGCTTAAGGATAGATCTTCAACAAATGACATAGAAAAAGGTTTTTTCATAATTCAGAGAATGTGTGATGAAAAATTTGAGTGGAAAAATAAATATTAAGTACAGTAAACCACTACTTTCTATGTTATAATGGACCTCTAGTTTGGCCGCGAGGTAAATGAATAGAGAACTAATATTGGCCAAAGGAAGAATTAGAAGAATTAATATTGGCCATTGAAACCTGTTCTCTATTGATTCACTACTTTCTACTTTGAAAAATGTTTCTAAGATATAAATAATAGTTAAAGTTGACATAATTATCATAATAAAAAAGGTAAGAGTCCTGCATAATATTTTATAAATCCTTTTAGTTTGATATTATCTTAACATCATTATTTTTTAAATGATAGGAAATTAAGCAAAAGTAGACTAGACTTTAGCAAATTTTTCAGTACGAGGACTAAAATTCAGTATAACGTCCTCTCAAACTAATCCCTTATTTTATATTAGGTCCCTAATTTTTATATATATTTCAAGGTGCAGGAGATACAGTTGCTACTATGTCATTAGTTAACGTCGACATCAGTTGGGTCAATCACTGGATTTCGTAAATGTTCTTCGACACTTTTTGTGTGTAATTTTAATTAAATATTTAGTATTGTTTTGTGGGAGTAAACCAAAGTAATTTTCCTGCTATTCCTAAAACAAATCAGGCTTTTTTTTCTTTGTCAACACCAAAATAGAACTTAGTACGGGTATGCGTGTAGTAAGCATATATTTTGAATACTAGGTGGAAACGGAAATACCATAGGTAATAAGAAAATTTTACACTGAACTTTTAAAAACTTTTCTTTGAAATATTAAAAGATTCTTTTGAACATTTTGTCTTTTCTTTATCAACTTCAGAAAATTCAAAATTTTCTAGGGGAAAAAAGCGAATCGCGAAGGCAAGGCTAAACTTTCCTTGGAGCACCCCGAGTTCATCTCCAAAGTTATGGAGGCAACGTATTACTCTCATTGGGTGCTTGCCATAAATATTTATTAATTCCCGAGCTTTAGCTCCAGAGGGTCACGGCTTAGCACATTTACATAAATTAAGTGATACAATGCCAGCAGGATAGCGTTATTTTCCAAGGGATTTAGATACTTATAGAAGCCTCGCTAACAAACCGCTTTTTTCTTTAATGCTTTTTCTGCGAAAAATATTAAAATCTAACAACAAGCAATTTTGCTAATAATACAACCCGAAAATATATTTGTGGATCCAAATAGAATGGACTTCATATTACTGAAAGCTTCTCACGAAGTGAAAAAGAAATAATTATTGCAATCATGTTAACAAGTTGGGAATTTAAATAAAAGGATGGAGCACTTAAAGTTTATATATAACGCATTAAGTGCTGAATATATAAAGCAGTAATGGCCTTTTAATGTATAGCCTACTAATCACCATATATTTACTAAATGGCAAATTATATACCGATGACGCTTGGAATAGCTCCAAATATGTTTAACCTAAAAATAATTTCAATGCGCAATCTGGTTTAGAGATTTAAAACGCGCATCACCGCGAATTTCAATGGTAGCTCATGCGCAGGTATCAAACATTATTAAATATTACTAAAAATAAGCTAGCAATATGTGTAAATATAAATGAGAACGGTTTTACATCAAAATATATTTTGGGTGATTTTATCTCGTGATCTCTGTGCACCGTATTGTCTTAGATCTCATTTTTGTTAAATAAGTAAAATGTAAAACCCATTCAATCATGGTGAAAATGGTGAAATAAATTTAAAAATATTTCAATATCTGGTACTTTCCCGGCGACTTACCGATGAAACCATTTGGGGATGACATCCAATATTCAAATCGTTTCATTTCGACAAAAATTACTGTTTATCTTTAAATGTTAGAAAAAATGTATCATTAACCAATTTGTTATTCGTTTAGTATTACTCCGTCAACGGACCTTCGGCGGTGGTCCAATCCTCTCTCGCATCCCATCCAGATCCCCCATTATTTATTTTTATATTTCGCGGACCATGTACACTCTGAAGACTTCCCCAGAAAAGCGAGATAAACCATCAAGAATATTGAAAAGACAAATGAGTAGGAGCGAATTATTTTCGTCGTATTCTTCGAGATCGCAAAAAGAAGACTGTTAAGGCTGTAATTATAGTCACAGCATTAATATTTTTTGAACAGGCTATAAGAGTAGAAAAAGTGGTGACTTAATTTTCAATTCCCTATTCCCTCCCCTTGCTCCCATTTTTGAAATTCCCCTAGAAACACGAAGTTTATCAGAAAGAATAAATGCACATATGAGCAAACTCAAATACAACAAGCACTTTTGTGCCATTTATAAAACTAAATTATCAACCTCCGATATTTTACAAATTGGAAAGCGTGTGGTGAAACGGATCCATTTCCTTTCAACTTTGACGATTTTCAAAATTTTGATATTTTACACACAAACACCTCGCTAATCATTCCAAATTTTTCGAATAAGATCAAAAGAGAAGTTTCCGAGAATACGGGATATTAATATCAGAGTTCCGCAGCTGTTTTTTGCCGTTCGCATCATTGCCAATGCCTCATTTCATCCCCTCCCATCCTCCCATTTATGGATCCAGTAGCCTGGCAGCCGAGCAGAGGAGCCGGGCCCAAATCGGTCCCCCAATTCGGGATGGGAAGATCGAAGATGCCACTTGCCCCTCCATCCACCAAATTTTAAAGGAACATACGGAAAGACTTAAAAGTATGAAACTGTAATTATAATATGACACGACCAGCGATGTCAAAAGTTTGCACACAATATTGCTCTCAAAAAAGAACCGAAATGAGGCGTATTAAGATTTCTAAGTGTTCGACTTGTACACGTTTTCCTTAGGGAACCTTTGGACTCTAAGCAAGATTTCTTATTATATTGCTTCTTAGCAGAAAATATTAGATGAATATATATTACCGGCAAGTTCTATAGAAACAGCGTTAGCTTGTATCCTCTAATATAAAATAATGATAAAGATGTTGATAAATGATCGAACACAGATAGAAAGGTCTACTACAAGATACATTTTCCTTTTTTTCTGTAGTTAATGCTATTGTGAAAAATATTCTACTTCTCTCTCTATTCATCGTGTTAGCCATATATTTTTTGTCCAGACGCCGAATTAAAAATTATAAAAGTTAAAATATAAAAATGAAAAAACGACACAAGTATATGGATGGGTGGTAGATTCTTAGATGTTTCTATGATTTAATATCTACAATGATTCTTTTTTAAGATGAATGTCATTGGTTTTTCCCGGGTTTTCTAATTTGCAAGATAATTGCAAGAGGTAGTCTCACAAGGCGATAAGAGGTGAAAAATGATTATTTCGTTAAAAGTGTATTTCGGTGCACGAATTTGCGCTTTTACACTAATTTATTCATTCTTCTTTCCAATTCAATTTTAATTTTTAAATTACCTATGTATTTTATATTTTTCCCACCGTCCATCCTCCTTAGGTCAGATTCTAATTAACATAGCTTTTACGTCATCGGACCACATTCGCTACATTCACTAACCATTCACTAATCGCGAGAAATTAGTGTGAATATTTGGTTCTTAAATACATCATTAAGTTTAACCTTGTATCCTGATTTATTAACACAGTCTCTTTTACCAAAAAAAACTCTCCTGTGGTTTCCAGAAAAAAGGAAAATTAATCAATTCTCATACGTAAATCCTTTTCCCTAAACGAACAAATTTTGAGCTATATACCTACAATCTATACCTTAAAACTACCAAATGATTCTCGAATTCAGAATATACTCTTTGGCTTGAATTTAAATTAAAATCGGAATTTTTTAATGAATGCGAACACACTAAAAATCCATATCTGCAAAAAGTAAACTTTTAAAACCTTCTACATGTAATCAAACTCTCCCTTACCCTCTCTCCACCCCATTGCCCAAAAAATGTAATTAATCTCTCTTCCCCTGCACTGATTCCGTCATAAATCACTCCACTTAGAAAAGGTCTCTAATTTAATCACAAACCATTAAATATCAAATTTGACATATTATTGGCGGACATTGATTTTTCAATTAATTCTTCTTATAACAATAAAAATATCCTCCATCCGCAACTACATCTCAGTAAAATTAAAAAATATTCTCGTAGTTAGGTTCCAGAATTTTGTTCTCCATATCACAATTTAAAAATTTCAAATTCCTATACTCAAAGGACATAGTGGTTTTAAAGACGGAATAGAGTAATTCAGTTGCTGTTTTAGTCAGATCCGATTACTTCACCTCAACCACCTCCTCAACTCAGGCCCACACACAAACTAAAATACAAGTACCCTAAATAAAATGCTCTCGCAAACTAAATCCATAGATCTCATACTAGCTGAAATATGATCAGTAAAAAATTAAAATACTCACCAGATGATTAAATGCGAAATTCACCTCAATTTGCTTAGCGAGTACGTTATTAGTAAAACTTGTTGATGAATCCATTCAATAAACTCTTTGCTAATCTACTTAGGAATGTAACCCTTATTGAGATTAAAGGATTTTAATTTCACTTGATGTTACCAATTTTTTCTCCAACTCGTCCATTAATGAGCCAATTGAAATACTAAAAATCTCGCTCGAATTAAAAAATTTCGGTGGTTCTATCATCGATAAATATTTTCATGACCTCAATATAACTTCTGCTTCTGAAAAATACACTAACGTCCATATTCCTGCACATGAATGGGTGCTGTACATGCTCTTTCACAGATGAACATTTTTGGAACAAACACCTCAGTCCGATGGTCTTTGGGAAAATATTACTGCAATTCTTCTCATGCTCCGGACATCTGCAAGAATGTGTGGGGGTCCCGTATGATAGTCAAACTCTATTGCAAATGTCATAGAATGTCTGCCTTCGGTTCTCAAGGGTCACCTCACGTACTTTCGCTATTGATTCTAATGGCGTGCATGATGACGGACGACCTGAATGTACGCCATCCTCTACAGGCTCTCGACCAACGTTGAAACGCTTTAAACACTCTAATGCACCTACTTGTCTTAGCCTCTCTTCACCAAAAGCCTCCCTTAGCATTTGGTGGGTTTCAGGAGCATGCTTAAATTTATTTACTAACCTAGTGGCAGAATTTCGTACAGCTACTAGTTTGGACGGAACATTTAAACTTTCGATTAATTTTGGTATCACCTCAATTTTACCATTTTGGACAATTCAAAAACCGACATAAATGGTTTCCCATATGAATTGGAAAATAAATCTCCATCCATCTCTTTCCTGTAAGAATACCAACAGCTATCTCCCCCAACTAGACATTTAAATCAAAACAAACGGCAGACAACCCTAAATTTGGAAATATTTAGAAAACCAACACATTTCTTCATATTCTATTCATGATTTAAAACGGAAAATATCACTAGGTCGCCAACATAATAAACTGTTTTCTCGTCATTCCCAAAGAGGTTATGCCTTTTTTTTAAATAGTCCGAATGAATTGATAACCATCAATTTCTCTAAGTTACAGACCTAAGATGATAAATTGCTACGATAAGCATATTTAAGAAATGTATTGCCTCTTACACTAATTTTTCCCATCATTACGGCAATAAATATGTTACAATCCTTTCTTATGCACTCCTGGTCAAAGGTCTTCCTGTCTTTTTAAAACTGTGTACGTGTACACACGCAACGCACGCAAGCACAAGCCCAACGACGTGAAATGCACACATATGGTTAGGGTAGCCAGTTCCTTCCCTGTATCGCCTGTGATATCCCAGAATAACCTGGTACCCGAAAAATTCTAAGGGTAAGTCGGGAGTCGAACCCGGGCCCTCAGGTCAGCAGTCCAGTGCTCTAAACACTCAACTACCACGCCCCATAT
>LYUA01001246.1:426078-439785 GCA_002093875.1 Calopteryx splendens | reverse complement strand
TATTTATTTATTTATACGTACTTTTCAAAGGAAAAGCTCACACGTGTATACACATATATATAGTTATGTTAATTTTTCGACCACTATTTTTAGGAATTAGTTGAGTTTTGAGGAAATTTGGTCTAACTAAGTGAAATTATAATTAGAAGTACATGCCGACGTTTCGATTTATTTGTAAATCATATTTAGGGCTAAACCTGGGTTCAGGGCTAAACACAGGGTTTGGTTGGTTACGTTGTTTAGCCCTGAACTAGCAAGTTGGCAATACCCTCGCTAGATTCTTTTTTTACAAGATTCCACTAGTAAATAACACAGTTTTATAGAATCATAAGGCAAGAGTGGTGGATTGCAAGTGTAAAGGAATTCGTCACTGATAACTTTCAGTGCGGAGTAAGGAACTTCCTATTAGCTAATTGTCCAATCATGAGAAAGAAATTTGGATAGAATTCTTGTCTTCTCTCTATAAAATTAAGTGATAAAGTTATACCTTAAAAGTTAATCCGTAGGGTTTAAATTTTCACATTCCTAACTGATAGCAAAAAGAAAGGATAGCAAAGGGAAAGGCATTGAGCAAAATTCCCTGGAAGGGTCAACAGCCAGTTTCAACAGGGAATAATTAGGGAACTAACTTGAGCTTAAATAACTCGATGAGAGAGGGATAGAGGAGGCAGACGTGTGGGTCGAAACAAATATTCCATGGAACGGAATGTAAGTAGCTGGAGGGTGGTATGAAGGAACAACTGTAGCCGAAGCTAGTCAAATTGAAAAAACCCCGACGAAACAAAAAATTACAGCTAAAATCCAATACATCTGAAGTGTTTGCAATTTCTGCTTTTAAAAAATTACATATTTTTACAAAAATAAAAGGAGCCATTAATTGCAAATCAAACTTCAATCATTACTGCTTTCATGAAGTAAATTCAGTTGTCATAGAAGCCTTGAATAAATTAATTTAAATGAAGGGGATATGAAATAAAAAAAAATTTCCTAGATATTATTTCATAATTAAGTCAGAGGATATGTAAAATGTTTTATTTAAACTCATTTTGTTATATTTTCATCAACGACAAGATGCTGAAATTATACTGCAGAGTGAAGCATGAATATATTTCCCAGAAAGTTTATATTCATAAAGGATAATACGTAAGAAGTAGAATTTTTTGCCATAATTATGCAGGAAGATTTATTTTTATTGTTTCAAAATGTGCGGAAAATTTATTTTATAATTTTCCCCATAAGAAGTGAGTAACGATATCCTTGCTCATTAAATAACGTAAATTAATGGATAATTGACCTTTTATACTCGATAAAATATAAGCTTATTGACGATTGATAGTATACCTGTAATCTAATCAGTACAGAAATATGAAATAAATTAGCTCAAACCTCTCTTTGCATCAAAATCAAGAATCGAAGAGACTATTCGTAATTCATATAATATTTGTTAGTTTTAAACTTTTAGACACAAAGGTCATCAGAATTTGATTGGAATAGAAGTTATTGAAGTATCTCACCAATCCACGTTTTATAAGATATTTTGCAATTGGGAAAGAAGAAATTCCAGCCCCCTTTAATAGAGGTACAAAGATAACACCCAGCATAGCTGGTGTGGGACGAACATTTCGCAGCAGCAACTCCCCCTTTCGCAATGCAAACGAATGCTTGAGTGCTAATCCAAGATCCACATTAAACTTTCCATACTCCCTTCAGCCATTCCGGGCATAATTACTTCCCATTCTCATTAGCCCATTATTCAGCTGGACCGCGCGAGGGCCAGGGTATCAGGATCTTCCACGGAGTCGTGGAAGGAAAGTTTGCTCGTCACCGCAGATTTCGCTCGCCTCCGAATCGGACATCCACCCCTCTGTTCCAACAACGGGCTCGGGATCTGCGTACCCTTCTTCTCAGCCCAGTTCCTACACAAGTGGCTGACTTTGGGTTACAATCTGGACAAGATTAACGGCGTCATGCTCGTCCGTGGGCAATATATTAAAGCACCCTCAATGTATTTTTCTTTACATATACTCACAGAATTATGTTTAATAATTTTATCAACTTTACTTGCGTATTAAAGGAGGTTTCTCCTAAAATAATAGATATAATGTGATGCGCAGAGAAAATAGGTATATGGTTGATCCGGCGGTGTTTGGCATACTGTTTTTTTTAATGCTTGTATCTTCAAAAATGGAATTCTTCGAAAATTGCCTTTGAAGGAAGGTGCCTTGAGATTTAATTAAGAAGGATACAAAGCCAATAATTAGTACATCCCGTTTCAAATTCTTATAAAGTGATATTATAAAATCAAGTACTTTTTTAATTACCCCGAAATTTAATTTTATGCAAGGTGTAAGATAAATTTCACCCATGAATTCACGAAATTCTATAATGAGTGCGCAGAATGAATAGAATAAACGTTAGTTACGCAGTGACTAAATACCTTGTCAAACCCTATAAAAGGAAGATCCGATTGAACTACGGTTTGGTTGGCCAAATATTTAGCAGTTCTTGATTACCTTAGTTGGAGGAAGGAGGAAAACTCTTGCTGTTCCTTGAAATTTATTTTCAAATATTCTTACGCAGAAAAATGGAGTTTTTACATTTGAGAAGCATATTTCTTCGTAAGACTAATTCGTCTTATGTATGATGCGTGCTCCAAGATGCCGAAACAACAGAGATAACGTAACAATAAGGAGTAATATCTCCTCGTAGGTGTGAAAAGGTAACATATTTTTATAATTAGTGTTACATGTAGTTATAACCTACCTCCACCCATTCTGTTATCAATACCTTGATGAAGAAGAGTTTTACAGTGAAAATGGGATCCACAGAATACCTAATATCATCGTTTGGAGAGTTGACCTACCACAAAGAGACACAGGATACAATTTATATGTATTACATAGTGTACTCAAAAACCTTATTTCAATGACTATTGAAATAACATCCTTTTTTTCTACATTTGGCTCAGACCGATTTAATTTCCTTAGAGCAGGTTGTCCTTTCCAGTGGCATCGTTTAAGTGACTGTGATTAAAAAGGTTTCTAATTTGGTATTTAAGAATCAGAGAAACCTATTTGAGCCTCATTTTCATGGTACTCCAATTTGGAAATCATTGACCACGAGTAAGTAATTGGAGAATAAAACTTGATATGTCCTGAGAGAAGGAATGACATTAATTTATCGGAACAAACTCTATTTACCACTTATTAGAAAATCACTGAACATTGAGTTATGAAATATACATTGTGACATATTGTTGCTTTCGTTCATTATGTTTTTTCTCTATCCATTAAATAAGCAGGCAAGGAATTTTGGCTATATAATTCAGTAACACACTTTTTGAAAGGATGTATTTTGGTCCATCTCCCAGCCTAATGCACTGATTACGCTTGAATAAATAACTTTGCAATATTCCACAAAAAACAACACTCTTTATTCACGCCCGTTTTCTTTACATAGTAACATCTCCAGAAGATGGAGGATCCATCTGAATATATTACTATGCAACGAAACCGGTCGTGAATAAAGATTTTTGTTTTTTTGGAATATTACAAAGTTATTTATCCAAGTGTAATCATGAAGGATTTTCCACAAGGTAGAGCCTATTACGATTTCTTATGCCTAATGCACTTTTAATTTTTTATAAAGGCTTTCATTATTCCAGGGAGGTTAGATGAAGAGGAAAAAATGAGGAGTAAAGAAAAATTAACCAATAATATGAGATAAGTAACTTGGAATATGAGATCGATGAACCACAAAGTTAAAGTTAAAAAAATATAAAAAGAGAAATGGAAGAATATAAAATTATTATTTTAGGCATGGGTAAAATGCCATTGGAAGGAGAAGGTGAGTTAGAATCGGGATATTATCGAATTGGATAGGCATAAGGGAGGTGAAAATTATGAAAAAGAGGTAGGAATAACCTTCGGAAACACATTGGAAAGTGCTATTGTAAAGGTGATACGATAAAGTGAGAGGGTGATTGCAATAAAGAAGTTGACTATTCCTGTTCGTACGTTGATTATTCAATTAGGTATTTATGACTACGACAGATGCTGAAGATGGAGAGGTGGATAGAATTTAAGAAATAATTGAGAATGTTTTCTTGGAAAATGGTTGAGAACAGCGATGATGGGTGACTGGAACAGTGTTGTGGGTAGAAGAAAGCAATGTGAGGGGAGAGTAAGGGTTAAGTATGGGTAATTGAAGGGGTGAGAGACTGATAGAGTTATAAGGGAAATAATCTATGAATAGCAAATACATGGTTTCAATACCACAAAAGAAGACTATATACTTTGAAGGTACATGGAGAAGGGCGAGTTATCAAATTGACTTTATCATCTGTAATGAAAGATTTAAAAATAGCGTAAAAAGCCGATAGCGTATCCAGGTGTTAACTCAGATCACACCCTCCTTATAATGGATATGAGAACTAAGCAGAAGCATGCTAGAATGAGAAAACAATGCAGAAGTGGAATATAACAAAACTAAAATCATATGGATCTGAGTAATATTGTAATGGTATGGAAAACAGAAATTCAAAAATGAAAGAAACCATGAATTTTCATGAGGAATCAGCCGCCTATAATGCAGTGGTTTCTCGTTTGATTCTGAATGGGAAAAGGAAATCAATACCAGAGGCTCTGGATGACAATGTAGCCGAAGAAGAAAAGCTTAATAAAAAGGAATAAATCACTCAAGAAATCCTAAATAAGACGCATGAAAGAAAGAAATCAAAACAGAAGAGGTTAAAAAGAATTATAGGAAAATTTAAAATGAATTAAAAAGAGTAACGGATAAACCAAGGGAGGAATGGATGGTAGAAAGTTGCAAAGAGATTGAAGAACTGGAAAAGAAGGGTAAGGAGTAATGTACAATACAGTAAAAAGCTTAACAAGGAGATAGACAAAGACAATAGGAAAGAGAGGTCTGATGAGCAAAAATGGACAAATAACCTGATGTATTGAAGAATCAAAACAATCTGGGAGGAATATTTACAAGAAATCAATGATTCAAATGTGGATTACAAAGATGGTTTAACGTTAGAAATAGAGTTAAAATGTGAAGATGATAAGAAAGGACAGAAAAGAACTAAATGGGTAATAGATAAAGCGATCAAAGAGCTTAAAAAGAAGAAAGCAGAAAGATGGGATAATTTACCTTCAGAGGCACTTAAGAACTTGGGGAATTGTGCAATAACAAGATTGACCAGACTCTTAATACGACGAAGGAGTCTGGCTGATGGTCGCATGCAAACTATTTGAATCTCGATACAAAAGAAGAGAAATGCCTAAGAATTTAAGGACTGTAGATTAATATGCTATGTTACTAAGGCTGTGGCAATACGAGTACTGAAGATAAGTGGAACGAAAGCTAGAGAAAAATATGGGAGACGACAAATTTGGTTTCATGAGAGAAAGGGAGACTAGGGAGGCAATTGGCAATTTCCTGCACAAAGATAATGCAAGAAAAATACTGAACGTAATACAGAAGGATATTTATACTTTATTGACTCACTGAGGTGCAAAGTTGACATAAAACCACGGATACCAGAAAAAAACAGCAAGCTTTCCCATTGAGGGTAATTGTTAAAGGGCATCCTAAAGCATCTTAACCTAGAGCATCTTAACCTAGAGCATCTTAAAGAAAAATACGGAATGCGGAAACGGAATTTTTCTCAGGAGGCCAATGCAGCGATAACATTTTAAGTTAGACTACGGAGATAAAATGTTCATGATAACTACTAAGGTGGGTTCAACTCTGTTGTTCATTAGGGCTTGATGAAAGGTCTGAGGGCAGAAGAATTTATGACAACTACAGCGATCATATTTTACGTAAGACTACGGAGATAAAATTTTCATGATAACTACTGAGGTAAGTTCAACACTGCTGTTCATTAGGCCTTGATGAAAGGTCTGAGGGCAGAAGAATTTATCATGGCCACAAACAGCAACCACTGCGGCAGCTCTAATTTTACAGGAAATTTTAAATCGCCATTGCACTGATACGCAGTCTTTTCAGCGCTGTTGAAAGGTCAGTAATATTTACAGCAAACCATTACTCTAAAAATTATGTACACCTTAGTACTTTACCTCTCCGTCTCCAACTAGCTTTACGTTGGAAATTATGGCCAAGTGAGCAAATGATAAGTATAGAAAGGATTATTTTTATTTACATAAAAGTAAGTGGATCTAACTAAATGAGAAATTATCATCCAGACACCAATGATATATCAACCCTAAATGAAAAAACGCAAAGCAAATCTAAATGAAAAGCTTATCTATCAAGTTTTAGGAGCACCGAAAATCATGATGACTCTTACGGCTCCATTGCCTCACCCTGACAAAGGTTTTGGAGAAAACTGCATAAAGTTTCTTTCGCACAAATGGCACCGGATGTGGTTGGTTTTCAAAGAAAGCTCAAGGCGCATTTACTGCGAGTTTACAGAGATTTCTCCCGATGTTAAGAGATTTCTTCACAGAGATTTCTCACAATAAGGTTTAACACTTGAGGATGCTTCTGCTGCAGTTTTCTACTTTTAGTTTGGGGAAGATATAGTCAGTGAATAGAGATTTCCATGGAGGTAGCAATTTAAGGAGGTAGCAAAACCTTTATGTTAGTTAATAAAGTGAAAAATAGAAACTATACTGGAGCAGCCACTCTTTATAAGGTCACTGTGCCAGTAAAATATACAGGAACTGAAACGATAGATAAAGTAGTAACATTTTTTTAAACTTTGGTGCCATCGATGTGGTGGTATTTATTGGTTAAGTAGTGACACAGACAGAAAATACTCTATTGCGAGAGAAATTTTACCTCCTGATGAAGCTGTACACATTACAAATCATCGCCATTCGTGGATTTTGCAAGCACAATATTTTAATTTCGACGGTTTTTATATATCTGGAGAAGCCAATGACCGGGATTGCACTTCTTTGAATTGCTGTTTTTCATTTAAGAGGAAAATTAAGTTCATGTATAATTATTATTAGATATTATAAAAATAATGCTGTAGGACTTTTAACCAAGTCAGCATATTTAATTCTGTCTAATGTATAAAATGAGAACCACATTTTATACTATTTAAATATTTCGTAAACACCATCGCATTTATTCATTAAATTATTCTATAGTTCGTTAAGAAACTTCAGGAGTTAGGATAAATCAGTCTTGACCTTCCTACTTGTCGTAATGCATGTGAGTTCAGTTATTTTAGTTCAGAAGGTTGCTGATTTCCCATTAAAAGTGTTGACAAAATTTCAAAACTATTAATGTGATAACTCCATGATGCATAGAAATCAAATCGACAAACATATTTCACCATATCAGAAAATAATGCTGGGCCAGAGAAAATGCTGATTTTACATTAAAAATTGACAAGAAAAGAAGAAAATAGTAATAATATCGTAGTAGACGGTAAAGGGCTGGATTCCTTTGCAAGCAAGAACGCGGTTCTGGAAGCTAAAATGATTGAAATGGAGGTAGAAGAGGGAATACATTTGGTATTAGTATGAGTCTCTACTAAAAGTAAGGGGCTAGTGTGTTTTTTATTTGCAAAGGATGTGAAACGCCAATCTTAAGGGCACATGCACGTTATAATTTCCGACGATGAGTAGATTCAATTTCGAAATAGCATGATCATAATCCAAGGCTTTAAGGATTTAAGACACTGTACAACCTACATCGCTATATTAATTTTACACCGAGAGATACATTTTTGAAAACACTGGCTCCGAACTGAACCAAACACTCGCGCTGACGTTTTTCAAAACTCGAAATTTGCTCCTCTCACCCACGTCCTGAATAAATGTGTATGGGTATGTAGCTGTCCAGACTAATTGGATCCTATGCTCTCTATACCTTTAATTGCGTGTTTTAAGTACTCTCCCATCATTTTTTAAGGTATCGGAGTGTTCTAGCCCCGATCTCCCTGAATTCAGCGGTAGCATTACCTTCCTGGATTTCCGTAGCATATGTACTAGACATAACCCTTTCCTTCATAGCATAGCAGAAGGTCCAATTAAAAAAATTTCATATTTTGTGCTTTAAGTGAAAATAAACACATAAAAATCCGAGCATTTCATACCCTCTTAATTTGCAACCCTTATGGAAGACCATTGATTTGATGAAAAGCGGTAATTTGAAGAACAAAGTACAAAATAAATCATTACGCTTGACTTTCTTGACCATTATGACTGGAATAAAAAATCCGTGCATTATTAATAACAGTCATTCCCTGTGAATAGGTGTGAGGTCTCCTGCGGACTCTTTCGGCAACCCATCCTCCGATATATCATTAAATTTTCATTGCTCTACATGTCTTGGTTAATTTAATCTCTTTGGATTCTAGGGGGATCTGATTAATTGAATATTTTTATTGTGTTCTTTTCCAAGATTTCGCTTAATATCAACGGTAGCGTACATGCCCGTTAATATTACCAGCATGAGAAAAATCTCTCATACAATCAAAATACGCCCTAATACCATTTTTACAAAATACCTATTTTTATATATATATATTTTTACCTCCCAAAAAATGAGAGATAGCGTTTATAAATTTGGAATGAATAATTATTAGCTACATTAGTTGACCTATGAATTTGATTTTTTAAAATCAGTATTAAAAATATTTACAAATAAATAACCACAAAACCCATCTCAAAAAACCAATTATAAATGTACATTTCAGTATTTTGAAAATATAGTGCATAAAGCTATAGTTGTTTATTTAAATTTCAACTACTAAAGTCGGGCAAAAACATTTGGAGCCCAGAAGAACACTGAATTCAGCTATATGTCAGTATATCTCGTTTAAGTAATCTCTCACTGATATTATTACATCAAACGAGCATAAAAACGATTAAAGTTAGCAATGTTTTGGCTATTCTCACAACTGAAGGATTCTCCGATGAGTTATTTTAACTTTGTTTCAGATGCAGATAATTTGATGATGCTCCGTTCATTTTGGAAACTACACACAGAGTGGATTTTTAAAAGTAAAAGATAATTCGGATACAACAAATGACCATTCGCAACACGAAACAACAACACCAAGGAACACAATATTATTTTCATGCATAATCTTTTTATGAATATTTAATTATTTTTGCACATCTACTAATACCATTACCATTGGCTTGAAAGTATTTTATTTTATTACCATTATTTTATTTGAAAGAGATATCAACTCTATTCAAGCTGACTGCTGGTGTAATGCTCAATTTTGCTATTTAAAGTTATACGAAATATAGGAATCATCATCACTTCATTGGTGAATTCATAATTATAATGATGAGATGCTCTCAATTCTCACTAACTGGTGGAGAGATGTACATAAATTGTGTGCTGTACGAGGCCTGGCTATTAAAGAACCGACCTTAAATTTTCACGTGCGTCAGGACGGTAAGGCGATACCACTTTCCACAGTGAAGAGGATCAACTTCGTGTGCATGCTGAATGTTCGCACCATCGCCATGTGGGTCAGTCGCTGTTTAGTACCCATTGTGTGACGTGCTGTACTACGTGTTTCTTAGGTTTCCAGTTTACTCAATTGAAAGAGCGTGTAGAGCAGATTACCTATATTGTTATGTCAAAAGCTTGGTGATTCCCAAGCCGAAACAATTCGTATGGATCGGCAGGTATTTGGAGACGATGCCATGGGGAAGCCCAAATAAAGGTGTGGTTCGACCGATTCAAAAATGACCGCACTAATGTGGAGAGTAACCAGCCTTCTGGGAGGCCAAAAACAGCTCACTGTACAACAATTGCCAAGAAGGTGCGAAATATTATAATGGAAGACTTGACAGCATGGGAAATCGCTGACAAGGTTTAGATAACCAAAGATTATTGACATGGAATCATGCTATAGAAATCAAACATGTTCAGAGTGGCTTTGAAATTTGTTCCCAAGCTGCTGGCGCAGGAAAATAAACAACTTTGCCTTGACGAAGCGCAGCACACTACCAACACCGATCCTAGGTTTTCAACACCGTGATAACTGATGATGAGTAATAGTGCGAACCCAGAACCTGGAAAGCTCCCGATTTGAGAGTAGAGGTGAGATAATGCAGAGCGCGACCGCAGGGTTGAGGCCATTCGAAAAGAGACTTTCCAGAAGTGTTTCCATCAATGGGAGGTGGGCTAAGTGCATGGGGTTTACTTCTTTGAAGGGGATTTGGGTCTCAACCCGTCAGGTGCGGAAACTTTTTTCCCGGAGGAAGATCGGATTCTTTTTAGACGGACATCGTACACCACGATTACGTAGTCATTAATTTACCCTTGACCAAAGAAAGGAAGGAATAAACCCCTTCGAGCATAGCTCTCTTATTTCGGTTTCATCCCCCACAATTTAACGAGATAATTGGACCGTAATTGATTAGTTCAGAATATGAAGAGATGAAATTTTAAAGCGGCATATTAAGCATTTCGCTTCACAGTGTATTACATATAATTTTGTGAACAATATGTGAATACAGTGAACAAAAAAGTAGCGTAAAGGGGGGCTAATCGGAAAAAAAAGGAAAATCGGTGATTTCACCATACGGGTATGTGAAATCCTTCTAAAGGTTTTACCATCGAAACGCTTATTCTTGCTATCCTGTCTTGTATTCTGTATAATGTCTTGTATTCTAATTTTTTCTGTATCACTTGCAGCCTTATTGGCTTCGAGCGTAAGGTGCAAGGATGCATGGCGTAACCCGACTTCTGGTTCCGTCTGGACCCGATTCGGATCACATCAAGGGGTGATTGGGGACAATATAACAACGCAAGGTTAGTGAATTATTTGGTTAATTTTTTTCTACACTAATCTGTATTTTTACAATATTTCAATGACTCATAATAATTTAGGATACTCTGGGAGCCTTCCGAAGAGTCTTATAGCATACAGGATAGTAAAAAACTCAATAAACGCATTTAACACACAAAGTTCCTACGCCCTCTCGCGTCCTACGCAGTTTTTATGATAGGTAGGTACCTTAAAATTACATGTCATGCACCTAATCCAATCCCTTAACATTGGATAAGCAAAAATTACAGAGTAATATTGTTGCATTCATAGAATAATAAAATTCATCTGAAGCATGGCACTTTAGGATTAGAGTTTATCGTCCAGGAATTCCCCTGGCTTGAAAATGGTTTTGACATTCTAAGAAAATCACTTCATTTATACTTCCTGACTCGGACAGGCAAACTTAAGATCACGATGAAAATAATTCTTCCATTTTTTTGGAATATTTTTTCCTTAAAAAATGCCATAGGTCGTATTTAGTTCCCGCTCTCATCTCAGCATGGAACGAATGCCAAAATTGTTTTTCCTATTACTATCTTCGACCCAGTCCTTGTGAGAATGTTTCGAGTTCAGTGTTTATTCAATATGCAACCCCTGTTTCGTATACGCTGTAGGCAAATAAGATGAGTCTTATGAAAAACTCCAACCTCGGTCATTGAAAGGGTTACATGTGAAAAATACGTCAACATCTCTTTTTAAAGCCATAGCTCGACCTACTGAAAAATCCTATTATATGACTTAATTCTATGATTCTATGACTCAAAGACTATCTTGGCTTGACTTAATGAATATGTGTTGCCATAAAACTATAATACCATGCATTTCATTATCTTTTTTTTTTGATGGTGGAGAATATTTTTTATATTACTTTCGGAAGCAGCCGTCATTACGTCATTCCTCGTCATTCCCAAGCTACAGTCACAAAATGTAATCATTCTCTTCACAAAACCCTCCTCCTGTGACGTTGTGAAGATAGCTAGTTTGCCCCCCTCCCTTGGTTTTATTTTGTCTCCATTTGTAACTCTCCTACGATAGAGGCACATTCGGGGAAGTTTAAAAAGTTCTGCGGCATGCATAATGCTCCTCCCCTCTCTTATCTCTATATGCGCCTTCCTCTGGACACCCTCTGTCCACTTCTGCTCAGTTTTTTGACTGTACTTGCTCATCTTGATTTAAAAGTTAAATTATTATCCGGAAGTTGGAATTGCCACTGACATGATTTTTAAAGTGACTGAATTTTTAAATTTAAAGTTTAAAAATTGAATATAGATATCCTAATTTGTTGTAAAGGAATCCCATGAAACCTATCCCCTTGTAAGTTTTCAACTTATAGCAACTTCAACTTAAAGCACATTAAAATGGTTATGTTTTAGCATTCATATATGCATCAAATCCGTGATAACTTCTACTTTTCTGATAATGGACTAAATATAGAACTGACATGCAAAAAATCCAATTCGAAATTTTAGCTCAACTTTCAAATATGAAAAACATATTTTGTGAAATCCTTGCAGCAAATGGCAACTTATTGTATTTGAGGTCAAGAAACGAACTATTCTACCTGTATCATATTAAACTTACAATTTTTGCAGGCTGTACATTGTATTTCTCTCCTAAATGGTCTTGCTCGCTTCGCGACTTTTAATCAACTTCAAGCAGTGGCTATGACATTTTCGGACGAAACACCTATTTTTAGCTTGGTAGGTAATAAACTCTATAAAAATAGGTTCTTTCTGCAACATTTACCTCACTTGAGTAACATTTAGACTTTAAAGTGGATTAAAAACAATAACTCTCAGTAACACCCACGTTTGAAAAACATTTTTGCAAACAAGAATACTTGAAATGCAATTGTGTCTATGATCCAATTCCAGAAGAAACTTTTAAGCTTTCAAGGTTTAATTGGAGAGGGAGAGTTTTAATACTTCCTTTGTGACCTGCGGCTTGCCAGTAAACATACGCGAATACTGGTCCCTTTCACCAGACGGGGCATTCTAATTTACCAGGGTGGTAGTCAACATCAAATGGTGTGCTAGGCACGAGAATTGTAGTGAGAGTAGTAGCCGCTACGGTATTCCATTCCCTTCTAATGAGGAAAAACAAACGTTTCGATCGATAAATACAATCACACCACTTTAAATACCTACATACAAAATGTTAAACAGACCCAATTCTCGTTCCAACTCCGGTCGAAAGGTAATCCGAAACTAAGTATCAAAAATGAATTTCTACCAAAATGGCCTCATTTTGAGTCTAGTTAGTCCATCCCAAAAATAAGGTTAAAGGGAAACTTTGTCAGTGATTCTTCAAGTCTCAGGCAACACCATTCTGGATTTAGGCGCTCTTTTTGAAAACCATCCTTATTCATCTAGTCCGGGGGTTACGGTCCGATCAGACACCCTTTACCATAGTTCCATATCATAGGATTTTGATTATTGTCGTTGGATGTTGAGAGCGATATTTGAATTAATATACACAAATTCAATACGTGCAATATTTTAAAGGTGAATATGAATTAATTTAAACAATGATGATTTAAATATGATGGACAATGATCATTCAAAATAATCATAATAAATAAAAATAAATTGTCTTTATTGGGGCGAGAATGAGACTATAATAGTTCCTTCCGTCACCTAATTCCTCGTTAAATTTGCATTTAGAACAAGTGTTTATCGTTTTCTACTTACACTTATACTATGCAAATGTGCACATAAACGTATTTAGTACAAAATTTTCAAAAACAATATTTGAAAAAGTTGTTAATGAACGCAAAATAGATTTTTACATGTGTGGGGAAAATGTTTTCACAGCAACAGGGAAAATCAAAGCAGTCAAAAACTAGAAGATTGAAAACCATCGAAAAAATAGTCTAGTAATATCTTCTGCAACTAGTCTGGCACTAAAAAGAAGAAATT
>LYUA01001246.1:406317-418599 GCA_002093875.1 Calopteryx splendens | reverse complement strand
ATCAAAGTTTAAGCTACCATGCTAACTTGACATTTTCAAATACTAAAACCGAAATGCATGGTGATTTTGTTATGCTTAGTCGTACCAAATGTCTACATTATGCATGATCATGTCATATTTAATTTTTTCATATTGGGATATTAATCAGATTAACTGAGCTTATTTATATTCTCGTGAATTCTCCCCTTCACCAACGTGAAAACCGGCATCGGATGAATGTAATAACATACCAAAGCTGTCAAGGGTGATAAAATAAAAAAATAAGGATTCGTATTTATGTTAATAAATAACGAACCTTTAAATAACGTTCAAAGCGTTATATTTTTTTCATAACTAGCCAAATTACATTAGATGTTTATTCTTGGAAAACATTAGCATTTAGAACTTCGGGGGAGGTTAAATTTGACATTAGTTACATAAATTCAGGAGTCGCTTAGCTGAAGAGTTGGCATTCTCGTTTTATGCGCTTTTGTTTTTTCTAATAACAAATACCAAGCGTAGCTCAATGCCCTTGATTCTCTTCTGTTCTTCCAGTTATGCGAGTAAGAACGAAAATAATATGGGAAACCTGCAAAAAGACAAGTTCCCTATTACTAAGGCTATTACTTCTATTCCATTGCAGCAGGAACTGACCAATAATAATAAAGCTTTTTCCGCGAGATGTCAGTCTGTAAACGCAAAAGCTTTTCTAGGAAAAGATACTTCCCATTTCCACCAATTAGGATTTTAGTTAATCCTGGCTCTCTTCCCCCTCCCCCCTTCGTGCCTTCCTTCCCTCTCCTCCCCACACACGCTGACCAATGGTGACTGCACCACGACGAAAAGGCCGTTAGCAGGAGCGAGCGAAGCTGAGCCGAGGAAAAAGGAGCCGGTAGTGTTCTCAAGCGTCGGCGCCGGGCTGCGCCACGCCAAAACCCCAGGAAGCCACCCCCTTCCTCGCCCCCCCCCTCCATAGGTTCCTCCCTCACACCCCATCCTCTCCCGCCGTATTCCCTCGACTCATCCTCCCTCACTTCCCTCTCGCCACCACCAGAGCGGTGCGAATTAGATAGGCCGGCAGACACTGTAGAAGGGGGGCGGAGGGTGTGTGTGTTGCTGTATTTGGCGCGCTGTTGACTCAGCTCCACGAGTGGGCGTTCGTGTGGGCGTTCGTTTTCGGGGGACACGCGTCCCACATCAAGGGGAACGCCTTCGGGCCGATCCTGCTCCGACTACGCCGGAAATTGTGAAATATGATTTTCATTTCCATCAATTTACATCCTTATTTGCATTTAAATTACGCACATTTATCACCATACGCGAACAACTGTTTCTGTACTTGAGATCCTGAATGTTTACCAAAAGAAGTACTCGATTGCCTCTTGTAAATATTTATCATACCAAAAACTGTTAAATGCTGCAATTAAACTAGTAATCAAAATGTTATCCTTTTCAAAGGAGCACCGAATTATGTAGCAAAGTCTACAACTTGAAAGAAAACCACCTCATTTATGCATCATATAAGGAAGCAGGCTGTTATATCCTAGTGGAAATATTACTCAGGGTTAATATTAGACCAAATAAAACAATTACTTTATTGTATTCATTTCTGAAAATTTATAACCAAATACCGAACATATCAATCAAAACTGAACTGTCTCAGGAGTCGATTCACATGCCTTTTGCATTAACGGATGTGAATGAAAACTTGACTTGACTGACATGAGCGTACAAGATACATATCCAGATTTTTTTAGTATACAGAAGACTTAGCTCATAAGTACTAAAATACATAAGCATTATGATTTTAATTGATACTTATACATTTAGATTATCTAAATCAACATCCATGTAGTAGGTTTTGGATTTGTGCGATAGGTACCAGGTACCTATGCACTAACCTACGTATTTCCTTGATTTTATGTTCAAATAATATGACTTATAGTGTGTATAAGCTACAGTACAACAGCTACAAAGTTTTTCAGGCTTAATTAAGTTTTAAGCGCTTACTTTTAACTCCATGATCGATAAGACATTTTTAAGTGTATCTATTTATTCAGAGCAACAATAAATATGCATGCTAGTGGGGTAATGCTGAAATAGATGAAATATATTAACAAAGTCTGAAATGGATAATGAATAAATGAATAACCATGATAGAAAAAAAATCAGCTTACGCAAGATTGTGCAAAGATATTTGAATCTTAGAAGTGATTTTATCCTGAATATTCATTGTAATTATTTTTTAACGTTAATTAATAGCTACATAGCAGAGTAAATTGCCTAGGATGTGATATTTTAATACTGCATTAATTGTAAAATATTAATTTAATTTAAATTGTTCGTAAAATAATCAAATCATAATAAAATATTTCTATCAAAGAAGTAGGGTGTTTTAATTTTGAATTACTATTTTGATTTTTAGTTGTGTGAAAAAACAATTGTTTAAAATCAATCGTCAATAGTGTGGTAGTCTGTTTCTCTTTATGCATCAAATCATTTTAGTTATCACACTTCATTAGTTACGAGTATCTTTCAATTACATACTTGCATTGTAAATAAAATATCCGAAAAACTAGGCACATAATGTCGTCGAGAGAGGTGAAGAGCAAACTAGTAGAATCCTCACTGGGAGAGGAAAGGGAGGACGATCCTTCTTGTGTTCTTTACGTAAGCATCACCACCCCGCCGCCGGCCACCGACTACCGCAGTGCTTCCTCCCCGCCCCCCCTCCCCCGCCCTCACCTCCCCCTCGGGAAAGAAATCCACTCCCGAAAAACCAAACATCCCCTAGCCTCCTTCTTGCCGGCCGCATCCGTCCCCTCCACCGCTGGGTCTGCCAGCGCCTCGCCCTGCTCGCCCCGAAGCGCGGGAAAGAAGGGCCGGCAAGAGCCTCCGTTCCCGCGTGGGCAGTTGAGGGTGGAGGGACCACTGTCGGATGTGCGCTCGTTTTCGGGGTTGGTGTGCGTGCGCGCGAGGGAGGAGGAGGTGCGGCGAGAGAGAGATAGGAAGGACCCGGGAGGGGTGGGCNGGAGGAGGTGCGGCGAGAGAGAGATAGGAAGGACCCGGGAGGGGTGGGTACAGCAACAACGGCGCAGGAGGGCAGTGAAACGGGGAATGGGGGGCGCCAGGGAAATCGCGGGAGAAGGGGGGGGGAACGTAATGAGAGAGCGTGGGCGAGGGGTCAAGGGGATCGGTTTGTTGACTCTGGGTCGAGAGGGAGGAACAGAGCGAAAACTCGCAGTGGACCACGTGTGCATGTGATTCTAGCACCACGAACTGGCGAACTACAAATTTCCCCTGGTTGATACAACGTGACCAAAAAGAAGTATGGTGTGAAATAGAGGTGGCATTTCAGTGCCCGGCATTGCGGTACGCATTCATCTTAAATTCGAGCTGAAGAAAAGTTATTTACACAACTGTAATTAATAAAGAAACATGTGTACCAGAATTCAGATTAAAAACGATTAAAAGATAAGGAAAATACTGTTGGTCTAACTTGCGTTTAAATGACTAAAAGCAGACCTAAACAGCGTTTCCAAATTTCAAATGATATCACGACCACAGTTTCGTCACAGGGTTACATATCTAAATGAATAAATATGAATATTATCCACGCATGAATGGTATTTATATACAGAGTGAACTCCATATATTTTACTATATTAAGATGTAAACCTTTACGAAAAAGTTCATAGCAAATTGTACATTTAAAAACATTTTTTTTCAGACTATTTCAGGCTTAAATCACTTTACGGATAGCAAGAAACATTTTTTAGATTTTACCATGCGAAATATAAGTTTTTGAGATGTAGAAATATTTTAATATTTCTTTGAATGTGGTTATTAAGTTAAAAGTTTACAATAGGTGAATATTATTCTTGAAGAGTGATGACAATACTGATTAATTTTATTAGTTGGAACATGAATATTTTACAGTTGCATCCATTCTCTATGAATACTCTGCTATTTCGCCAAAATGATAGTAATATAGAAATGAAACAACAAACGCTTCATTCCTGATAGTTAAAGTCATTAGATAATTGGAAAAGATAATTCCAGCAAAGAATTCAAAACTTAAAACATGCAAATATTTTGAACGATATTTTAGGATCTCAATTACATCGTCCCACTCTATATAAAAATTTATTTTACTGTTCCATGCATCTATCTCCCCTGGGTCCTATAACTAACGGAATAAAAACGAAATTATTGATAAATCGAAACCAATAGGTATTTTGTACTAACCTAAATTGTTACATAGGAACCATAGCGCTCCAGTCCCTGTAGCACCATTTCTTTATGATTCTCAGAAATTCACAATCTCCCTACCCATAGAAATAATAACTTTCATTAACGTTCCAATATAAATCAAGTTATACTTGGATTAACAATTAGATTGCAACAATAAAGTTATTGGATTACCAATAGTTGATAGCCCCTGAACCATCTATTAATTCGTACTGAAAATTTTAGGGAAAGAGAAGTGACCACCAGTATGAACACAAGTAAATGTCATCTAGCAAGAGTAGTAATGGTAAAAGTTATCAGCCATCATACAAACATTTTAAAAATCCTTCTCAAGAATAGGCGATAAATAACATATTTTTGTGAGCGAATGCCTTGGGAATTCACTCACAAGCGTGAAGTGAACAATCATCACTCATTTCTACGTATATGAAGAAATTTTTCACTTATCTCAAAGCTACGCGATAATTAAAACATTGAATAGTGGCCCCCTGTCCACTAAAGGAGGATATGGCAGGAATACTTCTCTGCCTCTTTCGGGTAGTTTTTCATGCCAATCGATTGGAAAGCAAACCCTTATGCATCAAGGGGTGGAGTGCACCTGCACTGCGAGCACTTCGTCTGAATGTTTCGGGATGGATGGGAGGGCCGACGGAGGTATCTAGCTGGGAGCGGCGGGTCAGGGAAACGAAGAGGCGGACCGACCACGGCCGTTTCCCCTTTAAAAAACACGAAATCGCTCTCTCCCGGCCTCAATCACCGCCACCGAATGCCCTCCTGCCACCCCCAATGTCGGTCGTCCTCGTCGCTCCCAAATCTCTCTCCCTCCATCTATTTCCCTCTGAAATGCATTTTCTTATCAATTCCCCATCTTTCCCTTTTCCTGCCTCTTTCGATCACATCACGGCTTTTTAACCATCTCTCTATCACTCAGAACCCTCTATTTTTTCCTGGCCATGATTCACATTTCTACGCCATCTTCCTTCTCATTTTCCATCTTCCGGGAACGTAATAGACATTTAAGAAAGATACATTTCTTCCAACGTCACAAGTTGATTTCTTTTCCACCATTTTATACTAGATTCAATTAATCATTTCCTAATGGGCTAGAAATTAGTTCTACACCTCTAGGTAATCGAGGTGCTTTATTAAATCACACAGATTCCTAAATGTAAAACACATCTTGATAATGTCCCCAAAGGTGAACGTCATGCCACTTTATTGTCCCAGCATCATTTCAACAATCTTATCAAAACCCATTAATGGCTGCGAGAAATAATAACTACCATTATTGCGGTGACCGAAATCATAAAATTCGAAATGACAATAATCTAAAATCGTATTAATTTAATTTTGAAAAATCTTTGCATTCCAGGATTTCATGTGGTTGCCCTTCATAAACTGCATTAAGATTTAAGTCTGCAAACTTTGGCTTTAAATTATGTCATTAAAATACCATGTTAGTTATATAAATGGTTTCCTGATATGATTGATGGAGTAGGATTGGAAAATTCCTCTGGCGGAATGAATAAATTCACTTTAAATTTACTCAAAAAATAATAAAATCCACTAAAATGTAATTATTTCACAACCATGACATCAAATTTTTATTGTCATCATTATCAGTTGAGATACCTCGTGCGTCACTTACCTAATGACAAATTTTAAAATCTATTTTACTGAGTTATATTCTCACTGTTTCCATAAGTTATCAATACAAAGTAATAAAACTGGAAGCTACCGCTGAAAAGCCAAGAGCTGTTTTATTACGTCTCCACGCTTCAATAACCACGAATAAAAATATAACAACGATGTAAATAAGAAAAAAATCTTTTACTCTTTACAGCATGCAAATTATCCCAATATTCAAAAAATTTTATTCCCCCATTGAAATTTCCAGAATCCATGAAAATTGCCTTTATAGTTAATGCCTTTTTTGAAATTAATGCCGCAACGTTAGTCAAATCCACGTTCAAGTTTCCTTCAAAGAAGAACTAAGTTTTGGAAATAGGCTATGAAGAAATTCCCTTCGTAGAATCATCATTTATTTCCGAGTCAGCAGAGATACTCTTAAAAAGACTCGAATTATGGGCCACTTAGCGTCTAAAAAACAATAATATCACAATCTGGATAAATTATTAACTTTATAAAGCCATATTTCACGCTTTCAAATGTATCAAAATTTCTATCACTGAATTTCCATAGAAAAGCAATCACAATATCACCTAAATGTGTTAATTATTACGGCATTGTTTGATATTCGTTCCGAGGCCATGGCGCGGCAGTCAATTCCAATATTTTTGGCCTGAACGAGTTACGGACTCCGATTGTCTCTTCAACTATCATTTACAGCATTGAACAACGGCAATCGAATATTCCGCATGCATATCACGCCGGTAATTCCACCGTACGTAGCGGGTACAGCAATTCTCCACCGTTTCGCCTGTTATTGCTTAAGTGGCACCGTGAATGGGTACTTTTACCTCATGAAACGCTCTCCCAAATTACTGACCACTTTATGAGATTATTCAAACTTTTAATTGGAGAAGGACGAAACGCGTTACAGCAGCAATCGCAGAATTATTTCGATTTCCATCTGTACAGCCAATTTCCCTAGGATACCTACTAGGATTCATAACTATATCAACTTCCACAGTAACGATATCTCACATCAGTAGCTTCTAGTTTTACCCGTTTTAATTATTCTGTTTTCGCGTGACTGTTCATATTGTACCTAATTAGTAAAAGCATTTCAAAAACATAAAAGAACAAGACATGCTGGAGTCTACCTGGATCAATAACTAATGTTAATGATTATTAAATTTAAAAGTGTATATTTAATAGTATGTTTAAATTTAAATTTATGAGTTTTTCGAAACATGATCATTTTATTCACGTTTTAAATCCTTTGAAATCTTATTAATTGAGGATACAGGGTGCTTGCTGTACGTAAATGAATACTCCAAAAGAAACACGTTAGCTGAAGTAAGACATTAAGCAAATTGACCTCTTAAGCTGAGCTGCAGATACTCGTAAAAGGTGGGACATGAGGGAAAAAACGCAAAAGTTGGATTCAGTTTTTGGCTGAAACGACCTCCGAAAGCAATCCTTTTTTTTACCCTCGCTCCTGAGAAAACCAATTTTCAAACAAGCCCACTTGCCACTGCAGTTCGCATCTTTCATCTCCCGCTTGCGAACTTAACCTCCTCCCGTCCTAACGGCCTGACCGAGGGCGCCGACACCCCATCCCTCGCCTCCCCTTTACCCGCCATCCTTGCATTTTACAGACGACCATTTCCCGCTTAAACCTCTCTCCCCGGGGGGCGACCAGCAGAAGGGGCAAGGGCCCTTCCTCCTCTCCCTTATCTGAGAACTGCACTCGTCTCACTGCTCACATATCGAGTTAAGCGAGGAAAGAAGGGGCGGTGGTTGCATGCCTTCCACCCTCGCCATCAACCTCCCACCCCTTACCCCATCGCCACCCCCACGCCCGCCGTCCCATTCATCCCCACCTCCCACCGCGCGCCCCTCGTGACGCCTTCCCTGCCAAACTGTTTTTTAGTTGGCCGTCATCCTCAAGCCCCCCTTCGTCCCCCATTTCACCCTGGGCCATCAGCCGTTTCTAATTCCGATGCCACTCACTAATTTCCCACTTTACCTCAGCAAACGACTTGCCTCCGGGCCCTTCCTTCCCATTCCACGTTGAGTGCTGTCGAGTCCTGCGCTCGAAATTCAATCAAGAAGCCATGTGAGCGTCCACGGTTAGCGGTTAGCACAAATTCTTTTTCCCTGGATGATCGTTTAAGATAATTTTCCCTTTAAATAATGGAAAACTTAGAAGTGTGGAAGGGTTGTGGGTTTTCGCAGATTGAGTCAATTGTTTAGAGTCTTCTTCCGGAATCTGTGCTAATGCGGTTCACACCTGTGACGTATCTCATGACCACAGTGATTGGATTCTTCTGTGCTGACCTCGAGAAACGTTGCATGTAGACGATATATATGCGGCTCTTCCGAAAGAAGGCGGAGACCATTAAAAATATGTACCAGGAGAGAAATGTTATCAATCAAATTCATTCCGAATATCTAATTTGTATTGCAATATTACAACTTTGTACGTATATTTTCTGTTTATTGATTTTAAGTTTTTCAGTGTGAGAGGTTTAAATTATTTTTTTATGTTAATTAGCATGTATGTTACCACCTGGAAAAATCCCACCTTGTAGCATTTATAGTAATAGTAATTGCCATTAGGAGTCTAAACATTTAATGTAACTAAATGATTAAGACATTAAACCGCAACGTTAATTCCATAGCCCACAACAACATTCAGTATTTTCCTAACCCTATAACCATTGTTTATTCTCCAATGTCGTAACTAAATTTCATTCTACCCACTAAATATATACACTTTAAAATGTAGCCAAAATGTTTCAGCTACAAGTTTTCCCCAGTTATATTATTAAATGGTTAGATTATGAAATACATTACCCATTAATTAAGTTCTCCAGGCACCCCTAAAGAAACTTGCGGGCAAAACCCTCCCCACAAACGCCCTTTCAACAGTCTGTCACTGTTCTTTGAGCGATTGCCCCAAACCCACAACGCCATCAAAATCATCAAACGCTTCGCTCCTCCATCTGCTTGGAACTTTCACACAACTTCCCAACAGCGCCGCTCTTTGCCCGCGGCGTCTCTCCGTCTCTCTCATCTCCAATGCGTCCAAAAGTCCAATTTCCCCTCCCGCCCCTCCCCTCCCCCCGGCCTTTGCCTCGCCGAGGTCTCCACTTCAGCGATCCTTGATTAATTTCGTCCTCCCGCGCCATTGTCCCCAGAAACCCCGCCGCCCACACACCTCAACCGCTGCACCACCCCGCTCTCCTCGGCGGCGGCCCGCTCTCTTAAACCCCCCGCCCCCTCCGTCATTGCACTACGCATCTATCGACCACTGCACTTCACGCCCCAAGTCACCCGCACCCGCATCTTCCTCGTCCCTCTTTTTTCATTCATCCCCACGGCCTAACAGTTACACTGAGTGCAGAGCGCTGTGGAGGATAGTGCAGGACAGAGTTTTGCCAGAGGTGGTAGCAGTAGCAGATTAGGCACGAAGCCTTTTGTTGGGATGGTTTCGGGAAAACGTATCCGATGTGTAGTGATTACGTGGCAGAGAGACAAAGCCAGCTAGTAAAAAATTAAAATTTTTTGCTGAAATTTCATTCCACGAAACGCTCAGTTCTCATTTAGGCCTTAAAAATCACCAACCACAAAGTCAAGCGATGCTGGAGGCGTTGAGTGCACGAGCATTAAGTGGCTAAAATATGAAACGGTCGGCACAAAGCTGTCTGGCCGCATATGCTCTCTCGAGTCGGCAACTCTATTTCCACAATTCATTTAGGTCCTGTTCTCGTCGCAAAGCTACAAATAAAAAATTCAAGTCCTTCCCAAAGTGAGTGCTCATTCCCTTTCAACGTAAAAATGGAGAATAATAAAAATAATAATGGAAGTAAGCATATCCTCTTAAAATTAAATAGGATACAACCTCAGTAAATAATGAATAAAGTAGCATGTTTCCAGTCAGTGCATCGTCAAAAATTACTCGCAAATCATTAACTCCCTACAGTATAAATCTTTTTAGCAATTAATTAGCGATTAGATTAATCTCAATGACCTTATTCAGCTATCGGGGGCGGAAACGATCATGTATCTAATTACGCACTCTTATTAAACCCCCTTTAGGAACAGTTACTCATATATTCATGAAATGTCAATTAAGCATGCAATTTCTTCGTGTTGTGATTTTTCCGTGCAAATAGCGACATCAGTAAAAGCTTAGCTTTCTTCGGTTTAATTTCTCCATCTCATATGAACTAGTTCAAGTAACTAGGTATACAGTTTCACTGAGGAAATATTTACAGGCTTTTTTGGCGCTGGGTTGTATTCAATTCTTTAAATTTACTCAATTCTATATCGTAGAAATCTTTGAAAATTAATAGGGTTAGAGGTAATTCACAATTAAAATGCAGGTAACAAAAGGACAAGTGTAGTAGTGGGGAAGCTTGATTCCTTCCAAGAATTGATTATTAATCCAGGCCAAGATGAAACCACGCTTAAGGTCATTGGGAAAAAAAGGTTTATTACTCCGGGGTCTAATATTTGGAAATGTCATATTTTACCCATTTATTTTTTTCTGTATTTATAGTGCCAATTCTCTTAATAATAGTCAGAAATGTATTAAATAACTATATTAAGCTAAAACAAATGTAATTCAGGCAAAATTCTGCAATGCAAACACTTTTAATGGGTCTTATTACTTTTATTCATCGTTGAAGTCACCTTTAGGTCATTGACATTTCGGGGAAAAGAAGTGCACCATCATTTTTGTAACACCTATCCCACATATGAACCCAGGATATCCAGAATTATGGCCTCCAGGGAAGGTTTTTCATATCTCATCATAATTAAGCTAAAGTACTTAACTTTTAAGAATAAAATCTTACCATCCTATAGCTTCATGTAACCAACACGAGATAATAACGAACTTAAATCTGCAGTCATGATTTATTTGGGCGTTAAAAATGTACTAAACATTGTCTAACCTTTAGTATATGTCATTATTAATAGATGTAAATGCTAAAATTATTATTTTTAATAATTTTGGCTCTTTAAGTCGTCCTGTAGGGGAAGTAATATCTGCTGCATAGTTTCTCCTCATATATTGAAAACAATTGTTATGGGCATAAAATTTAATACACTTTGAAGCAGAATTTCTTTTTTAATTAAATCCTATTAAATTTTCAAACACTAGATTTTAAAATTTTGCTTTATATGTAATCATCAGTCCGAATTAAGTCCAACAAAAATATGGCCAAACTCTTCTCTAAAAAACAGCAACCTCATGAACGCTAACGAGTTGATGTACAGCCATAACTACAAGGTTGATTTGCCTAAAACATTTGCAGGATTTGTAGGCCACTATGAGAAACTACCCGAAAAAATCCAACCTCACCCCGAGTTTGATGCTAATAATTCTCAAAACTTTATTATTAACCATAAATAAATAAGAATTTTAAATATGTTCCGTTCAATCCTTCTGGTACTAGCGGGTTGATATATCAGTCCTTGCGGTATTTGCAAAAAATCCCACGGGCCGTCAGTAGTGATTCGCCATTTATATGAAATCTAAAATATGCATGTGCTGCAAAAGAATTGTCAGCGTTGGAGTTCTGTGTTCTTTTTTCAGAATATTTTAAAGATGTTTTGTACTTGATTTATTGCAGAAATGTGTTCCTACTAAAAGAACATCATTTGCGTTAATAATTCGAAAAAACTGCAAATTTGTATCTCCTACCAAACCAGTTATACTATCAAGGTCTTAACAATATTGAATTAAATCGCATTAAAAACCACACATTTCTTTAATTAAGTGTCTTTGAATGTATCCTTGGCTAAACACTAAAACTGTAAATTATCACAACTTATTCCCCGGTTAAACTCATTTTTATTGCAGCCCTAGATTTACCTCGAGTCACTGGTAACTACTTTCAGAAAAGCTTGCTTGTTGAATAATTATGTAATATACTTCGAATTAAAACTTATATTAAAGTCGAATTTTTGTATTCAGTTAGGTTACGTGCAAATGTAGGTGCGAGTAGTTAAAAGTAAATATAATGTAGAAAATGAATAAAATCCACTTTTTACAGAGGAAATAACTCCTTCTTTAAATAATTTATTCAGTCATTCATTTTATTTCCCCCGCGGAATCAAGATAATTCTCGTATAGGTTTTACATTAGGCGTTCGAGTCACATGGCTATACAGAATTTTCTATTTTGATGTTATTATTGTCTATTAATAGTAAATAGAAGGGCGTGATTATCCAGTGGTTAGAGCGCTAGGCTACTGACCGGAAGCCCCGAGTTCAATTTTGGGTGACGCCTCTTGGCACCCTCAGCTTCACTCAAGCTGTGCATCATTTTTCGGGTACCTGGTCATCCTGGGAAGTCACAGGCGGTACAGGGAAAGGGACTGGCCACCCTACCCTGATGTGTGAATTTCACAC
>LYUA01001246.1:368858-390204 GCA_002093875.1 Calopteryx splendens | reverse complement strand
CGGTGCCCCCCCGTACACCACCCAACCCTCCTCCTGTCTCCCTTCAACAGGCGCCCACACACACACACACACACCTTCGCCCTCAACCTCTTTCCCTTCATCTCCTCCTATTAACCTCCCTTGCCGGTCCTCACACTGGGTGTAGGCACCCCAACAAGAACCCCCCATCAATGAAAGGGAATTTGGGACTTTTCGAAGAGCAATATCTCTCGAAAAACAGGTGTAATTTCATGCGGGGGTGGCTTGTTTGCCATGTCTTAATTTAATAAATCTTAAGCGTTCACATTTTTGCGTTTATGAATGCTTTATGAATGAGAGAAATCGTTTCAATATTTATCCTATAAAATTAAAATATTTTGTCTATATTCATACAAGAAGACGCATGAAATTACTGTCTTTATAGTTAGTGGTCACAAATTTGCTTTACAGACTCCGCCTGACCACTGCTTTATGGCCAATGGATTTTGTTGGAGGTGCCATGGGATGAATTACCAGCGTTTACGCACCGTTCATGGTGGGACTACTTTTTTCTTCCTCGTGTTGATAGATTTTACTGCACACAAACGTTTCATTATTGCTGGTATAAAATACTATCATCATTACATGCTTTAGTTACTCGCTAATTTAGAGCGCAGAGACATGCCTGCGAAAACGAAACATATAATAAAAATTTAAACTCATTAAGAGTAAAACACTATTTATGTATCTTTAGAATTTTTTCTGACTAGAAGAAAATCTAAATTAGAAGTTTCGGATTGCCTATTTATTTTTAAAATCACAGTGACTCTTAACTCAGCGTCTGTATACTACTTTTATACTATGGACTTTTTGTACTTCAACCCTCATTTTTATACGATATGCCTATTTCTTCCAGTGAAAGAGTGCTTGTAAACCCCCTTCCGATTGAGTTTAACTACTAAGTGAATTTCTTATCAGAATAAAATTTTAAACAAAAATAATTCTTTGCGATATCGTATATAACCAAAAATATTGCATGTAATAACATGCAATATTATAGTTAAAAACAAAATGACATGAGAGGAAATACCTCGAAAACATCAGTAGACTTAAACTGGAGTCCGAAACAGCCATTTACGTATACCAACCCATCTCTCCGAACGTCTCCGAACTAACTCACAAGACGGTAAATTGAAAATCTGGGTTCGTGTCTCGTTCATGCCAAATGATATTTTGGCATCACATGTGACATCACATCACAAGTGACCTAGGTAAAATAACATTACTTTCGAAAAATGCGTTATGTTTTTATGTTAATGAAAACTTTTTCTAATTTGGAGAGGGTTTCTTGTTATTAATATAGACACTCATCATTGGGAAGCGTATTTCCCTTAATGATGAACATTACGATGTTATATAATTAAGTATTTTGATAGTAATTAAAAATTTTCAAACGATACACTTAACACCAGTTGGATCATACACTTTCTTTCACGGAGAAGTGAATTTTCATTCGTCATATTTTTAGCACCCAACTGTAAAACAATAAAAATCCCTGATTAAAGGCTTTCTACTCCCCATCATTCATTTGGAAAATAACACTTACATTAGCACCATGAATGTACATTACATGCTGAGCTGAATTGGCTCAAAACCTAGAGCAAGGGTAGCACGAGTTGCCCTGCCTTCTGGCGCTGTGGGCCGTAACACTTTCTTCTCGTTTCACATCCGACTAATGTGCCCCTTGAATTTAAATTTCTCATCATCTCCGTGCTACCCACGAACGACAACAGCACCGCACGCAACCACTGAATGAAGCCCTCTCACCCTCTGCTTGAGAACGCCGCCGGATTCGTGTCAACTCCTCGGCTGCACGTGTTATTGATTGGATTCTCAACCGACTCAAAATGTCAGGTTCATGGGGGGAAACCAGGGGTACCGCGAGGGGAGATAGGGGAGGAAGGGGTTGAAGGAATGTTCGGGCGGGTGGATGAGGGCCGCACTAGCCTCATCTCCACTCATTTGAGCTGGGGGAACGGAAAGGACTGGGCCAGGAATTGTAATTGGAGCGGACGGGAATCGTAGGGGCGGTTGGAATTCAAGGGTCTGGTAATAATAAGCCAATTACAAAAGAAAGCCGAAGTGATTAAAAATTCCAGTAGACCTGACGATAGTTGAGCGCATCAGGGAATCTGGATTTTTTATCAAATTTCATGGATAGAAACTCCTTTCCGTGCATGATTAAAATACGACATTAAAAGAACTCAACTTTTCACAGCATCTATGCTTGGGAATTCCTCTCAAATAGGAATGATTTCAGATTTGGTGTTGGTTTGAATCAGAATAGAATTATATTATAATAATATTTATTACAAATATATAATATATGCTAATATTTAGGCTACACTTCAATGCCTGTGATATGGACTGGTAAAATACTCTTACTTGAAAGTGATCTACTTCTTTCCGAAGATGCATATTCAAACAGCTTTATTTTTTATTATTAGGTTATTTTAAATTATTATAAACGTTAGATTAAATGGTTGAAAAAGTAAATAAAATATATAACCCTGAATGCGATGTCCTAAGGGAAATATTTTAAAATGCAGAATGATAAAAGATAGCAAAAAAACACAGGAGAATATACATTTTCCGCTTCAGCGTATTAATTTCACTCACCTCTATACGAAGAATGGAGAGAACACACCTTGTCAATTAGTAAAGCTGTCAAAACTGTTGAGAACGAATGGTGCACCGATCAAAATACAGTACGTTTAGTACAAATAGTGGGAAAAGGAAAATGTATCTTACGAAAAGGAAATATAGCATGTGGAGCGAGAGATAAGATGAGCGAATGTACGAGTGCACGCAGAGCGCATATTTTAACATGTTGGAATGATGGCCCGACAGGATGGACGGCTAGAGACAACAAAGAGTTGGTTAACCTAGAAAAGATTCATGCATAACAATAGGAATAGCGTGGTAGGAGTTGAGTAGTGATCTAGGAAGTGGAAGAACGATACCAATCATTATGAAGAATAACGATGAAAATCAAAACCCACATAAAAAGCGGCACCAACTGAGACGTGAATTTGCCTGGATGGCAGTAGACCCTTCCGATATCGCAAAGACCGCAGGTTTAAAATCCGCCTGTTTTTTATGATTTTCCGAAACTGTGTAGAAAATGAAAAAAACCTTAGATAAACCTAAGTCCAGTCTCGGGAATGGATGTTGTATCAGCTCAGCTCCCCCATATGTGTTGTGTTTTCCATGGAAAACTATGATATGTAGGAAATATTGATGCATTTAAAAATATATCAATGACTGTAATTGTGTATCGATATCATTTTATCACATAACGACTACGTATATCGAAGAATACTACCTATTGAAAGTAGAATTTGGAAGTGTACTTACAGGAAAAAGAGAACTATACCTTAAAATACAGGGAGGACTCATTTTTTTTTAAAACGCAGTCTGAAAGAGGGTAAGTAGAAAAGGTAAAATTTACTGAGAATCGCACACCTTCGAGCCAAAGAGACTGGAGTGTATGATTACTGATTCGATAACGTTTCGATCGATGGTTATTGGGATAAATATCACCCACACATGGCTACGCATACCAACGGTTCACCAATTTTCTTTGGACCGGAGCAAATTCCATGAGGAACGAAATTTGAAACACATAGCTCGAAACGTAATAGAATCAGCTACCGGAGGAATCAAGACCATAACTTTACTGATCAAAAGTTAACCTTCATCGAAGTGTCCTTATATGAAGAGAATAAACGCCCAAGGAAGATTATTTCAAGAATAGAGTCAAACCCAAATTTGACCCCAAAAACTAAGCTGGAGATTTTGCGGGTAGCACGACAGTCGAGGGCTACGCGTTCGTGGGCAGCGCACTAAAACTTGAGTGAGTCGGGGAGAGAGGGGTGGGGGAAGGGGGAGCCCTGTAGGAGAGGGGGCGGGAGAGCCTTGTGATGGACAAGTGAAAGAGCCCTCGTCACACCCCGCGCACCCTTGCCGGCGCCCCATTTCGACTTTTACGGCGCAAAAATCCCTCGTCGCGACGCACTTGAGCAAACACTCCCAGCGAGAGAGCTCACTCAAGACTTGCCTTCACCTAACAAATCTCTACGTGAGGCAATACTATGTAGTTGAATGTACCAAGCATCCTTCGCCGTTCCCTTGCCATTCCTGTGTCACCACCGCCGAACATGATAGAGGCCGCCTAAGGATTTCATGAACTTTAATAGACCAGCAGTCTATTATTGTGAAATAATTTTTATCACTAGTTTGGCAAAACTAGCAAGGTTGTCATAACTACTTTAGCACTCGTGTAATTCTTTTCCGAATAGAACATTTTGACGCAAATCGTCTTGCTTACTTGCGGGCTCTCTCACTAGTCCATCGCCACATATTTTGCACGTTAACCACGAGTGCACCGTGCTACTTTGACTAGACCACTGAGCGATATAAAATTTGAAAGGTAAGAAATATTCCTTTTCCATGAAAAAGAAGCGTTAAAAAATTTTGAAAACTTCTGAAATGGCGACCACGTCCAAATAACCTACGATTTTCACACTCTCAATAATTAAGAAACGTAATATATCGTGAGCCAATGAGCAAACGGTAACAAACAAATAATCTATAAAAAGCTCTAATTTTTTTAATAACATGCATAAATAAAAATTGCTAAAAAAATAAAAAGCAATCACAAAAATATTTTTAAAAAAATTATCTTATAGGTTACGTTTGTTAACAATGCTCCACGCCTACTTCAATTATAGAGTTAAAGGATACACTTTTTAAAATATAACTCGGTAACATATGAATCATTGAAGAATCTGGAAAATTGCAAAAGGCGACCATGACGTAATCACCTACGATTTTTCACCTGGTAAACATTTGATAATTATCTCGTTGACCACTCACGTGCTAAGAGACAAATATTCTTTAGAAAGCTCTCCTCATCCCAACCAATATCATCCATAAATAAATAGAAGTTGTTTTCAAAAAAGAAAAACACAAAAAAAAATATTTTATAAAATTTTAAATTTTCGGTGGTACGTTTTTCGTAAACCTTTCGGTTCAGTCGTACCTTTAACACTCCCTTGCATTTGTTTTTAAATTTTAAGTCCAGATTTAATTCGAAGAGAGCTTAACTGAAGTTTGTCTCTGATACCTCATACAAAATTATGGTAAATATTTTACTGCTTACGATTTCTTCGCGTTTGCGGCAAGGGTGGTACACGTGTGGTAATATATATTTGACTGTAATGATAAAATATTAATTCCTGGTTTTTTAATGTAAAAATTAAATATATTTTTGTTCCATACAGATTTAAGGGATGATTGCCAACAATTTTTATGAGAGAATGAAATCACTTCTCATAACGTCTCCTTTAAGGAAGCCTACGTAATTTAATGGGGAGCAGTGGCCTGGAATAGCGATTCAATCCCCTGATCATTATCGCACTAATGCGTAGGTGATCAACGGTCATCAGCAAGAAACCGTAACTACAAAGGACAGTCCAAACGAGAAAACGATCCGTCTAGAAGGATTCTCTTATCTCCCTCCTAGGATTCACGGTCATTTTCCTCGGACCACTTTCTTTCACGTTCCTCTCACTTAAGTGTACGATGTAACAAGTGCTATGATGGCGATGGATATAAATGATGGGCTAGAATATCAAGGTTTATTAGGCACGGAAAGCTGTTTGTCCAAGCTTAATTTTAATACTATTTTAATACCTTTTTATGCATTAACATTAGACGGGAGATATTTTAAGACGCGTTGCTTGCTTGCTGGATGTTCCCTTGGAATGTAAAGTGAACGTAATGAGTTAAGGAGAATATTCTGGGAGATATAAATGAAGCTTACTGACGTCTGATGTGAAACTCAAAAAAGTTATTTTAGCCAAAAGTACAGCTGAGCAACCTCGGTGTTCATTATTGCTGATAATGATTCACATATACACGCTAAAGTAAATAATAATTTTTTGGATATCATTTATACTATCTATTATAATTAATTAATATGAACAAAATAAACCCACACTATGCAGAGAATAAATTAATTTAATAATTTATGGCTCATTATTACACTAAAGTGATACAGGGAATTGGGCTTCAATTGGGATATTTAATCGGTCGATTTTTATGATTGATTTTAACGTAAATCCTCATTATCAGTCTGTTGTGAACCAGTTTTATTTTGTAATTAATTATAAAATGAAATGCATAAAATTGTGTGCCACAAAACACGTTTTTTGTTCGATTCGCCGTCCCCTTCTTCCCTTTAATTTTCATTCGTAAACAAATCTGCAGTACAGCACTGTCTAATACGAATCTTATGAAGAAGCAGCCTCACTTAAAATAACTCTTATATCATAAAAGATACCTAAGTAATTGGTAAAAACTAAAGCAAAAGGAAGTGAAAATTTCTCGAAACTAGAAATCAACGTAGAGTACATAGTATTAAATGGTCAGCTATGGCTTCTTCGAACGATCGGAAAAGGGTTTTAAATTATAAGAAAATTTTTCTAGTTTGCACTTTGTTCTTTATGGAACCAGCAAATAACAATGTATCTTAAATCATGCTCAAGAATGACTATAGCTATAAACAATTTTGTTAAAGGGTGAGCCGGTAGTCCACCATATTAACCAGAATAATACACAATTACACATTATAATTTTCAGCGTTCTTGAATTGATTGTAAATCATCGGTTAACAGATTAAGTAATTATAATTTTTATTTCCTATTTAAAATTATTTTTAAACCATATCTTTTCAAATCTTACTTAGAAAATTCGTTTACAGAGATACAATATTATAAAATGGATAAACTATCTTCCTCGCGGTAAACAAATTTACTCGACTTTTACCATTAACTAAACTAAGCACACTACATGTTACCATTACGTATACTACATATTCGTCTGCTTGTGACGAATTTAGCATTTCAACTGTAGCGTAAATGGTGCATTATTTTATCTAATGCACTCCGAAAAGATTGCCACAGGACTCTTTCTCAGCAAGCTTTACTCATAAAAACCTCATAAAAGATTCATCTGACGCAATAGAATTTTATTAATTCACGGAAGATAAAACAGAGCTACATGCATTCAAAATTAAACTTGCGATCCCTGTTTCATCCAAGTTAACCCTTCTCAGGTAGAAAAGAATCCCTTCTCTTTAAATATTCGCTGTAGCGTGCGCAAGTTTTTGGCGGCAGAGAGGAAAATTAACTCTCAATCTTCTGCAAAACCCTTCTAGCATTAATTTTCTTGGTGAAAGAATTAGAGCTTTCACCATTTTGAGCCATTCTTTTCCTAAATCAGTTCGTTCGCTGGCATTGCCCATACTTATTTCATTTTCAACTTGGCTTATTGCCTGTATGCATAGAGAACATTCCACAATCATATTTCTTCAATGAATGGACTAGCATTGCAATTTTGACATTTCAGTCTCACAGTGTAACATTGAAATAGTCGTATCGTGAAATTCTATATTTAAGTGTGTCTTAAGACAGAAAAATCTCCACGAAGACTGATTTTCCTTCTTGCTGCACATAAGGAAAAGCATTTGTCATCTTCTCTATCTAAATACTTAAACTCATTTTAATAAATTCTGCACATAAGCATACTACAAGAGGTGTAACTAGGGTTTTTTCTTGGAGAGAAACTAATTCAGTAACTATAACTGGTTCAGAGGTAAAATAATATGCATGGGGAAAAATATTGCAGCCCACTTATCTTCAGATATGTTCCGTGACCTTACTTATTTCGGTCCATATATTTCCGACGGTGTACAAATCTGGGTGTGCAACCTGAACATCAAGGTTACTTCGGACTCAACTTATGCTCACCATTTAACATACTTTATCAACTAAAGCTTTACTTCTATGTAAAATGTATTCCGATCTTTGTAACTTTACAAATTTTATAAAGCAATGAAAGATTCTTACTTCACAGTTGTGCAAAACACAGTTCAGAATAAAATGCAGAAACAAGAGGGATTTTTATTAATTTATTATTAGCTAAAATAGAAACGGAATGCCTGTAGTCTGCTAAATTACAGTACATGTTGACTTCATTACTAAAATAAAGGAATTAACGAATAAAACCAAGTGGATATTGATCCAACAGAACCTCCAGCGTGAACGAGAAGCGCAACCAACACAAGCGACTTTTTAAGTTGAATTTTTACTATACCATTGATAAAATTAATTTACATAAGATATACCGATTCGCAGAGGAGTTAATTCACGGTGTTCAACATTCCCGTGTTACACTTATTTAAATTAATTCATTTAAGTTTATTTTACAATTTAAAAATTTCCTTCCTCGGAAATAGACTTGGCGATGGCGCTTATATTTAGAGGTGTACTCAATATTCTCATTATATTGCAATAAAAAGTTCGAAGAACTCAAAGAAGTAATCGAAGAACACTTTCTTCATTCTCCCTCGTACTGTCTGCTGTGTTATAGTTGCTTCTTGCGTGATCGTGGTGTTATTTGTTGCTCCGGAAAATTTGTCATAATAAAACATTGCGAATGCCGTCAAAACATTATACGTCAGTTTTAAAGATTATTTCATTAAATTTTCTTTTATCTAAAGTTCCTTCGAGTTTATTCATACTTTCATTAACATAACGGGGTAGTTATGTTACTATGAAGAAAATAGGGTTTTGTTCAAACTCTTGATCCAACCGGAACCATCCACGGCAGCAAAGGCGCCTAAGGTAATGGAATATGAAATGTAGTAGATGCACCGATAATAAATCATATTACGATCGTTTAGCATAGCTTCGTAATTGAGAAATTGTGGAATATTTAGGAATTATTTGCGAGAATAGACCCAAAGACTCCGGGTCCAATCCTCCGACGCATTGCAGGTCCTTTCCCTCGAGTAAGCGGGAAGCATATTTCCGCTTTAAGACTCCTTAGATATACAGTGTACACGTGATAAGTGAGTTTGGCCAAAGAGAAAGATGGTAACATTCCAGACTGCAGTATTAGCGTATGCGAGAAAAAGTGCCTGTGGACTCCCTTCACGTGGATGATGGATGCCCCTGTGCATAATGCCTGGATACCAGGCCGTTTCTGGCACTATACTCCGAAATTATTTTACACAGGGAACACTGATCTGTTTTATCGAGCTGACTAGGAGGTGCGAAAGGTGGCAACCATGAAACTATTTTCATTTGAAAGGTATAGATCGAAATTTTTCATCAAGAAAGGTGAAAGAGATATGTACTATTGTGCTTTTATACATACAAATCCTATTTCTCTACGACAATGTCCAATTTCAAGTGAATCTGTGAACATTTGCTTTATAAATTCACCTCAATCTTTATAGCACTTACGTAAAACACAATATGACAAAGAAATGGACATCGTTTCATTGAGTTTGCAGTAAGTAGACAAAGGGAAAATTTCTATATAATAAAAAGGTAGGATACGCTTCGAATACAGAATGTTTCCCAAGCTTTCTTCATGAGGCCAAGATCATCTATTCGAAGGCATGTGATTAATAACATTATCAACGAAAGTTCAACTTTTCCACAACAACAGGTATAACGAATAAAAAAACTCTTTCGCGTTCACGTTTACTGAATTCGAAGTACTGGATTAAAAGTGAGAAAAGCGCATGGCTGACCCATTTCAAATTAAATAAAAACTATACTATTACTGCTGCTGTAGAACCATTCAGTAATTTTCTCTTCAATTAATGACGGTATCTTACTTTCATTCTATACCTATTAGATATGTGAACGTATTATGTTTCAGTGAAATGGCGCTTACAATGAACATTTGATTTACATAGAGAAATGTCTTACATTCATATTTGCCACTTCTTATTTAGTATACGAAAATAGATGATATGATTTTGCAATATTAAGACTCCAAAATATGGAAACTTTTTAAAAGTTTTGATGCTCTCGTTATATAGCAGAATCCATTCAATTTGAAGATATAAGTCACAATTCTCTCTGGGATTTCTTTATGCTTGCGATGGTTTTTGCTCGTGAAGCAAAGCATATGCAATTTTACTTAATGTAAAATATTTAGAGAAAGGAAAAATTTCGATTTAGATAATTAGTCATTTGTCTCCTTTGAATACTCTTTCCGATTTTTTCGGAATCGCATACTGGCCCTCCGAAGAACCAATTCTCCTGGGTGTAAGGGTACTGCAAATTAAAGGAAGGTCCTAAAGATATTTCCTATTGGCTTAGAAAATTTTTCTTCCACAAAATTTTGCATCGCGAACTAGCTTAACTTGGACTTAACTTAATGGATCTCAGGTTATATTGCCAATTTTCGATATAAAAATGATTATTTACATCAATTATGCAAGTAAATATTTTTAGAGCGAATTTGAATTTAGTGTGGTAGGGGATTTTTGAATTGTGAAAGAAATGGATTGACAGAGAAACAAATGAAGAATTACTCCAGAGATTATGTAAAGTGAGAAGCCTTCGGGAGTCAACAACATCAAGAAGAGATAAACTAATTTTACACTCAAGCACTATAGTTTACTAACGACCAACAGTGAAAATAATAAAGGAAACCTAGAGAGAAGAATTACAGAGGAAGGTGAAGGATTAATTTCTAGGAGGAGGAAGTAGAAAGCGTCAGCACTAGGAGTTACAGGAAAATGAAAAGTTTGGTACGCAACAGGATATCTTTGATAGCTTCCGCAAACTAATACGCGTGTAAAAACCTATCCTCAGATGTACACCCATGAACATCCATATTCATTTCACTCAGGCAACGTAGAAAATGTAGGCATACGTAGCATAAAATGAATTTGTATCATTTTCAAATATGAATTTCAAACCTAAGGAGATACTAAACGATTTTCTACCATTTTAAAATTATTATCCAGTGGTCTTATATCCAATTAGTTAATGATACTATCAGAGGCTTGCAGCTCTGTCTTTGCTGATTTTATGTGAAGTCTTATCCATTGTATTTCATGCCACCCACCGTTCAAAAGAAAATACTTCTTGGAACTTCTTTTGAGAAGACGGAAATTCTCCCCATTAGTAAATTTCCGGAGAAATCCCAAAAATCCAGGAATAAGGATAAACGAAGGTTTCGGGAGAGGCATACAAGGAAAGTTACGAGGGTAACAGTAAATGAGGGCTTTTTCCATTGGGTACTCAAGACTTAAGACCCATTATTATCAGCAAATGAAATCCCTCGTAGGATAAAAATCTGAATACCTAAGAAGAAATATTGGAGTAGTAAATAAACATATTGAAGACATGAACAAGTTTTAATCATTATAAGATGCAAACTTTTATTATTTCTTTCACAATTTCTGTATTAAATTTTAATTGTGTGCATAACTCAAAAACAAAATATCGAGTAAATATTAGATGCGTAAAAAGTAATTGATAGCGATTTCACATGGTATTAACTGAATCTAGTCATCCTCGTTCTAAAACATACGAGTACACCCTTTACACTGAAACCACCACAATAATCAATCCGAACGTCGGTATGGTAGTGATGGTGGAGCTCACTCAAAAGGTATTTACCCCAACGGCGTGTGAGAACCACACATATGGTGCCATTACCTTTCCACCCGCGATTTCCCAGGCAGATATGGTACCCGAAAAATCACACAGCTTGGGTTAAGCTGTGGGTGCCCAGAGGAGACACTCGAAACCAGGCCCTCCGTTTGGAAACCCAATATTCCACTCACTAAGTAACCACACACCCTTTAGACTTACGGAAATTTTACTTGTTTAGCCTCTTAATAAATGAGGATATTGATAATGTCGATAACACCCCTCAGCCATTTTCTAGATAAAGAAGGTAATGATCGGTTTACAAGATCATTAGCATAAAATTTAATTAAGGAATTAAAAAAATTTAAAATTAAAATTACAAAAATGTGAATTTGGGCCAGCTTGCTTCGATTTTGGTCCACCGTGAACCGCATCCTCAAGGATGCTGGTGGTACATATCGATCGAGACCTATCCATGCCATTCGCACATTCCTCATAAAACAAATGTTTTTTTAGTGTCTAAATGGCAAGCTTTAAGAATAAAAATAAATAAATAAACATCTAAAGTAAAATGAAAGCATTTTAGAAGAGATAAATTGCAAAAAAAAAGGACGAAACGAGGAAAATAGCATTTTTAAAGTATGCGTTTGTGCTTATTTTTACGAAAAAATAGTTGCAATGAGAATATTGAGAGTCAAGATATTTTTACAATGAATAATCACTTCGGAAACCAAATATTTGTCAATTCATTAAATAACATAAGTAATTTCATATGAATATAGAACAGAAATTTTGGCCTCTGAATAGATTGTAAACTCTCGGAAATAAATCTTAAGAAACACTCCATTCTTCATTTTTGATACGAGTCCTGGCATACGCTGCAATATAACGTAAATTATCAAAATAAGAACTTAAATGATAAAATACATTAAAAGTTTGAAAGTCATCATTAACATAGTAGGCGATAGCCATCGATTTTTCACCATTATTTCTAATTTATAATATTCAAGACACCCAAACGGTGACTCGCATGGTTAGATGCAGAATTCCCAAATGTTCCTTTATATTCGCAGGCAATTTTTAACCGTGGTCAAGATCGATAAATTTGCAAGTCTTTAAACAAACCACTACATAGTAACATATTCAGTTCTTCAAAAATTATATTCCATTTTTCATGCTACATTTTACTGTTTGCACGAATTTACGCAACACACTTTAATTAATATCGTGCTACGTATACGAGTTAGAATGTACGAGAAAATAAGACACACATAGCATCGTCTAACATAAAATTCAGCGTTCATTAAAGCATAGCACTATTAAGATCAACTTCAGAGACGTGTATTTCCTGCTTACATTCTTGCCGCATGATGAATTCCCACTCGGATGGATCCTTTATTATCCTCTTAATCTCTGTCATAACTTCCCCTAATCATTTGGTACCTTAAGATAATTGCTGCTGTGAGGCGCCCCGTAAGTAATGATTTCTCAGAAGCTTGCGGACAATTCCTCGCATTCACTCCTTCACCAATCTTACTAAACTGACGTCCTCATTAGTTTCTCTGGCATCATCAGTTACACTCTTACCCCCTACCCACCTTCCCATTTCCCAGATCCCTGCGACCTCTTCCTTTTATATCGTAACGACTGAAACGTACGCACAAAAGGTTTCAATCGCCCCAGAAAATTCAGGCCCACGAAAAGTCGACGGAGTGTGAGGAGCAAAGGACTCTCCGACATATCTCCATTTGGCTTCTCGTCCAAAAATACGCCTCCGACCAGAGAAGAATAAAGAGGGAACTCCCCGAGGATACCAAGAATGGGATCCCACGAGGCGGAAGACGTAATTTTATCATCACTCACGATACTTGGAAACTTCTTCCTTAGAAGTGGTATAAATGGGCACTTGTCGCGAAGTCATCCTCCCTTTGAAGTTATAAATAATCCGAGAAATCCTATGAATTCTGGGAAAGAAACCCACCACTTCGAACGTGTTTTACAATGTGTTACTTCAATAGATCAGGAAATAAATGGTATTCATACCCAGAATATTTCTACCAACAGAGAATAGTCCAATTTTAAAAGTGCATATATACTCAATGAGGATTTTTACACAGCGCAGTTATTTTATTTTTTCACAAAAAATGGTATTAGTTTAAGAATTATATTTATTTTACTTTTTTGAGTAATTTATTCAATTGAGGAACATCTAATAAAAATTATTTCAAAATAACATAATTTATAGTAAAAACATAATGTTTGCAAGAATCCCCAAGGGATAATACAATTAAAGGAAGGGATAATGTCCTCCATATGAGTTTATACAATGCTTTAATTCAATTAATCAAAGGAAACGGGAATTTTTGTTTTTTAAGAGAATGTCGGTGCGAGTATGAGCTCGTAATACCAAAGGACGATGGTTTGAAATTCTATATTTTAAAGGTGTCAAAACCATTTGCATTTATAAATTTCACGCCAACATTTTTGACTCAATTCAAACCCTAAAGCTACATTTCCAGACAAGTTTATTCACACGTGTGTGAAACATAAATCGTTTTATGAGCTACCACTTTATAAAAGTAAGGCATGAAAAATGCTATGCGGAAGAATGGAGATTTTTTTAAACTACGTTAATGTGCTTTAATGGATAATGAAAGAATTGAAAGGAAGTAAACATAAAACGAAGCACAATCCAATAGATGTAAAAGAAATATATTAATCATATTAAAAGATATAAGGGGAAGATTTTGAGATTCGTGGTTAAGTATTAGGCCATTGCGCTCAGATACCTATAGGCAAAGAACGAGAATTTATACGAGAATTGAGAATACTAAGTAGCGCACAGCACTACGTGAGATGAATGCAAACTACGTAGTAAGTTGTACCAGAGGTTCTCGATAGATAGTTGTAGTATGGCCATGTAATGCTCATCTCCAAGAAAGAACAAATCAGTTGAGAATGTAAGGTAGGAAGGAGCATTATTTATAAGGTAAAGCCTCGGCACAATAAGATATTAAATTATTAATAAGCAATTATAGCTTCGTCACAAGATAACAATACAAACGATACCACCGAAATTCATATGATAGTTTCTCTTCATTTTCCTATGCACGCGATTTGACTAACATGACACAATTCACCTAGGGAAACTTAAAACCTCGGGAAATATTTTGCTTTATATTCTTTTCAAATGTATTCGGTTTTTTGGTGAAGAATTTAATTCCGTAGAAGCATTATATTAATTGCTACAGAGTGGAAACTATTTTAGGCGTCAATGTCCTTCTGGATTGTTTTATAGGTTCAAAAGGAGGTTTCTATGGTTTTTGTTATAAGGATTCTAAGTTTTCATTCCAAAATTAGCATAGTGAAAATATGATTACTTTTCATTCACCTTTCACCTTTAGCTATTTACACTTAAATACACTCTTGAGGAATGGTTCGTACTCGATACTTCTTATGTAATGATTAATTGCATAATAGTTTCTGCCATGTTACTCCTAGCAGAATTCCATCTTTTTCCTCATGCTCTCCCTGAATTCAGCGCTTTTTAGCAAATCCAAGCCACTAACACGAACGCAGAAGAGCCCTTCACGAATGCAAATTCATAAGAAAGTCAATTATTTCAAAAAAGGAAAACGAGTTAAAAAGAGCAAGTTTCAATAATTAACAAAATCATTAATACCTTATTATTAAGTCATAGTTTTGGCATTCATATCCATTTCTTTTAAAATCTGCTAAAAAAAGAGCTGAGTTAATAACAATATTTTATACACTTACCAATACAGCTATAACTTCAGTCACAACCGGATATTTCAATGTAATTTTTTTTACTTGATTTTTGTAGCCACCTCTGTTTCTATGGCTTACCTGAAACGAAAAAATAGAATTAGCCTAAAAAAGATAACAAACATTTAATATCTTATAATACTTTTTCAATAACAGTATATGAAAGAGGTTTTACTGAATTAAATTTTAAATTGGGTAAAATGCGTCGAAATGATTATGCAGGATAAATATTGCGTCTCATAACACGCATTCACCACATTAGTCACCGAATAAAAAAATGGTAGGCGTGCATCTTCCCGGACAGTCACCTGCAGGGCGTTGAAACAGATAAAGAAACCTCCGCATGATACTATCGCGAAAAACGATGCGTGGAGAAAGTGAGGTACTGCTTTTGATCAATAATTATATTTCAGAGTATGTATGTAATTGCATGCAAATACTACAGTCTAAAACACTTTGGAATGGTATTGATAATGTTGCGTTAAATAATAGTGCTCTTCTCTAACAATATAAAAAGTATGTGTATAAAAGTATTATCCACCTCTAAAATCTCACAAAAGCACCACACGTTTCCAACAGCAAAAACAAAAAACAATTCTTTTGTGTCATATTTTAGTATGAATTAAAAATAGACTCTGATACCCATTGATTTTAAATGCTTGTCTTTTACAGTAAAACCTAGGTTGAACTCTAAAAAATTGGTTATGCTGAAAACCACATTTCCCTCTCACGCAAATTTTAGAAAGAATGTTTATAATTCTTAAATTAAAGGCTGGAGCTCAGAACCTTCACCCCAATGTGAGGGCTCACGGGTTATGATGCAGAATACCGCGGTTATAATCCTTCTTAATAAAATTAGCGTTTAAGAATAATCGTTATGTGCATCTTAGTTAGCTTTTGCTGTTGTTTTTCATTGTAAAAAAATGTTTCAAGACTTAAGAAAAAAGCATCTGACTCCAACGTAAAAGATATAGGTTACACGATAATGATATACGCCTATAGCTTCAACCAGCTTATTCACAAATCACAAATATTTTTTACGACCAACTCTTAAATTCTAATTTTCGGCGCCACCAAATGCAAACACAAAACATTTAGATTCCTAGGAGAATAATAAAATTTTCATAAGATTTGCCTGTATAAGGAAGCGACAGGGAGATTGTGTAAAGTCTTAAGAGTTCTGGTCTTTGTAAGATAGAAATTCCTATATTAAGTATTAACTTAGTAAGTAGATCCCTCTAAGTATCAAGCACTCCGGAATCAGACCATATGCTTGTACCTTGAACTGAAACTTTTCTCCCAGCTGAGCTCTGTAAAAGACACATGTTGTTCGTAACCTTAGGGAGACACAACTTCCTTGTCGTCAATAAGGACTTTATCTCAACATTTATCCTTACCCTGCCAAATCCTTCCAACCATGGCACAAAGGAACACAATAAAGGTCTCAGGAATAGATGGAATTACCCTCAAAACTAAGCGACAAAAAGGGGAAGAATAATAGTATCACCTATTGTTTTCACCCTATCAAAACGCAAACGGATCCCTGCAAAACGCACTTGTAAAGGATTTCGTGTTTTTCATTGAAAAATATCCGACGCACCTGGTCACAATAGCTAATTATGGGTTCTCAATTTTATAGGAATCACTAATGGAATTACATCGCCCTCCCATTGAATATTTGGAAAATTTTGGAATATTTCCGTTTTACTAAGGAATTTTCTGCCGTTAGAATATCACATGATACACTAGAACATATTTATCAACGATTTAATTACTTTTTGTCGCACGAATACGACGGTCTGCGAGCTAATCTCAGAAAATTACTACTACAGCGAAAGTAGGAAAATAGAGCATTACTATGCAAAGTTAGATTATAAGCTACGCGGTCCGTTCTTATCTTCAACATATATAAACCATGATAGCGATAAAAAATTTACTGAGATTGCTATTGAAAAAAAATTGAATGCCTAGGTAATTATGCACTACACACTGGTACGGTTAGGTCAGTAAGATAACCGTTTCAGTGAAGAAAATGAAGGTCAAGTATTCAAATTCCGCCTGAAGTATTGATCTTGTCGTGATTTTGTGGTTTAATTTACAATTCTAAATTATGAAAACCAATGATGCACTTGAAAATATTATGTAGCTAAGTAATAATATCTTAAAAATTATATAATTAATGAATTACATTTTTGAAAATCTAATCATCGCAATCAAGCAAAATCCTAGTAAAGTATTTTTAATCGCAACTTACGGTTTGTCGGCGGGCGTTATACTAATTGGATTTAATACTCCATATATTTTCTTGATAATATTCCCAGATTTTTGTTTACTCATTAAAAATTTTTCGAATATTCCCAAAAAACAATACACTTGACTTGAAAGATTCCAAGATTGTGTCATAAAAAATCAGTGAAATAATAATTGACGAATATTAATTCCCAACAAAAATGCAAGAAGTTTATTAAAGAAGTTGTATACAAAATTTTATAAGAAAATAAGGTTCATAGTTCAACTTGAAATAAAACGTCCTCCATATATTTTAGTGACATTTAAGATTCTATTACAATAGTATCAAGTCAGTATTAATATAACCATTACAAACCAAGCAAATACTTTCCATAATAGTTGCCTTCACGTAATATATATGATATCCATGAGGACACAAGATCAGAAAGTTTTCGAGCTTGGTCTCACATAATTTCATTAAATTCATTATGCTTCTATTAAACGCAACTTCGTATACAAAATTAGTCAGTGTAGTCTAGTAGTAAGCTATAAACAAAGAATAATACCATCTTTTTCGATGCAAACGAATTGAATGGAAATATTTTTCCAAAATGCTGAGAGAATTTTTTTCCTTTGTAAAATGTTATACGAGTTGCGAAAATGTCTTTAGCTATTTAAAATCTGTCAATTTAATTTCTTTATTTTAAAGCATTATTATCATGGTAAAATATCCAATTATATTTCAAATTGATGTCTGACGTGAAAATTAATGTCACTCCGGTTAGCCATAAAAACTTGAAAACGCAAGGTCGAACGAAAAATAGTGAATCCCCGTTGTCTGGACGCCAACACCAAATGGCGTGTCTGGTGAATATATTTCATCATCCCTTCCCATTCACGCCACCGCTTACCCGTGAAAAACTCCGGATTGGCACGGACGGATATCTTGGAAGCATCCCATAAATATCCCGTTGATCTTCGCTGGGGCGCTGGTCGTGCCTCACGGTTCGCCGAATTAATCGGAGAGAGGAGGCGAAGCATCTTAAAGGAAGCGCCGCGGAAGGGAGAGAGGGAGGGAGGGGGAGGACTGGGTGGGAAGAAACCCCCCCCCTCGAGGGTCCTCCTCGTCGGAGTTGCTGGGGGTTTAACAAGTAAACTTCGCCCGCGGCCACAAACTCACTTAAACTTTGGCAAATTACGACTGCACCCATAATTCTGCCTCGGCTAAAATTTTCTCCACTGCGGAGAAAAGGAACAAATAGGGAGATAATACATAATTGATATTTTGAAATGGGAAATCGGATTGAAATTTACCAACGTGGGGGCACTACGCTGAACAGCATCCCACCACCGTGGGGACAAATTCATTAACACATTTTTATATTTTAAATTCACCATGTTTAACAAGGGAAAGATAGGATTTTAAGACAAAAAAATGAGGGTAATCAACCCGGAGGCCAGTTTGGTAGGTGAGGGTTGAGCTCACCCACCTACTAAGCCAAACGGCGTGTGAAATTCACACATCGGGGCTGGGCGGCCAGTTCCTTTCCCTGTACCGCCTGCGATTTCCCAGGATGACCTGATTCCCGAAAAATGACAGCTTGGGTGAAGGTAAGGGTGCCCAGAGGGGACACCCAGAATCGAACCCGGGCCATCCGGTTAGTAGCTCAACACACTAGACTACCGCGCCCATCCATTTTAAGATAAAATTAAAAATGATCTTCTTCTTAATCCTTGAATTAATCAGGACAATATGTTGCTTGTCTAATATTTAACTTCTCTGCAACCGTCATTATATTTCCATTAACCATGAAGTAATCTCTAGAGCAAAGGAAATGAAAACAGTATTCATAAATAATCCTCGACTGTTGGTGAACTAACTAATTAAATACATGCGAAATTTCATTCACGGTTTTCCTGTTAAATAGTCTAGAGTGAAATGATAAACCAAATTCAGGTGTACTCAATTGTAATTCGAAATGCTATATATTTAAATATAAGATATTTAATTATATTAAACTCAGTGTCGTAGACAATGAGTTGCCAAAGTCGAAGCTCCAACCATTTATCGCAATTTAGAGTATCACAAAAGAAGGATATGAAATGTAAATAACAAGGTATTAAAAAATAAATCCATCATATATTTGGCAATTTTCTAGGCAGTGTATATGAAGTATGAGGAATAAAACTAATTATGCATAGTATTTATTGGCTCAATGGTTATAGGAATTGCAAAGGAGTTTTTTTAGACATAGTCTAAACATAAACCGAAAGGACTCTTTGTTCGGAGAACTTCTTCGGAAATCATCAGAACTATAAGTGTTTTACCTCAATAAAAATCATTGGTTATAAGATAAAGTTATATGACTCAAGTATAATAATGTTTATTATAATTGATATGATACTATTTCAGAGATTTTCCTTTGAATCTTCTAAATTAATTTACATTCAAAAATTTTACAAACGTAAGTAATGCCCAAGACTGTAACCGATGCTTTAGTGATTACAATTAATAGCAAAATATAGTTTAAATTTTTAAGAAGTCTATGGAAGTATGAGGAATAAAATTAATTACGTACGTTACTACGACATCATCACTTATTTTCTTTTTAATGTTGAAATTAACAAGAAATCTCAATATTAATTAGCAGAGGATTGGAAAGGAAGGAAAAGTTTATGGGCGGAAGATGGCCGGTACCTTTAAAAGATGCTTCTGGTCCAAAATTTACCGGGATTTATGACATCCTCGTCTTTGGACTTTATTAAAAGAACTACGCCTAAAGAGAAGTGATGAAAATTTATAGGAATGGCTTTTGTTGAAGATATAAGGGGTTCATTACCGACGAAAAAAGTAATTACCGTCCCAAAAAACAGAAAATCAAAATATAACAACAATGAGGAGTAAAAAATACATATTTAAATGTACCGTTTTACATTTCTTTACGTACGCCGTATACTAACAATTGGAATGCTTATCTATAAGTATAACATTTTTCCTTTTAAAAGTCCTCTTTAGTAGCTAGCTCGTTTTAATTCTATTGAAAAAAATAATCACTTTTTAAAGCTATGCATTACGTATCTCATTTGAATTCTTTTTTCCACTCGTATTTTTAATATTAATTAAAATTTATCAAAAATATTGCGAAAAGTAGAAATAAGTCACATGAAGAGGCATCATAGTCTCCAATTCTGAGTGCCTTCTTTTATTCCTTCATTATTACTTCGCTGATGGGATCAGTTATTAGAATAAAGAGGCTAATCTTTAATTTTAAATTACACAATAAAGATTAACCTTAAAAAATTCGGAAACTGATTTAAAATGTATTATCACCTCACCCTTAACATTTACCTTATGGTTATGAAACTGAAATATGGCATGAACAAATAATAAAGTTATATGTACTCTTTACCTATAAGTTGGAACAAATTTTAAGGTAAATGAGAGTATATTCGCATATTTATTCGCATAATTTATTGTCCACAAATTTATTTGAAGATAATATTGTTTGCTTTAGGTATAATATGCATGTGGTACCAGTTTCATTTTTTCTAGCCTAGCGTTGCCGCTGCAAGTTCAGTTCACCTACGGCAACGATACAGGATGGAGGTAGTACGATGCATTGACATTTTGCTTTCGAATGAGCAAATCGAAATTGAAATACATGCTTCAAGAATATAATATGAAAAGCAACAATAGGAAAACAAAAATACTAATGAGCAGAAGGGAAAAGCTGACAGCAGAAGTCCAACTACGAGGAGAGGAATTAGAGCAAGTTGAATCATTCACATACCTCAGAAGCACCATAATATGGGATGGAAGAAGCTCGACAGACATCAAGCGAAGA
>LYUA01001246.1:296783-307520 GCA_002093875.1 Calopteryx splendens | reverse complement strand
CGTAAAGACTTTCATAGGCACCTAGTAAATTGTTCGTTGCTTGTTTTTATAAGTTGAAAATTATCTGTTGTAACATTGTGTCCTATGGTGATAAGGAGCTGTGCTATACTAACTTTTTCGGGTTTTTTGTATTTGAAATATGCTAAGTGTTCATTAAACCCTGTAAAAATGTTCAGGCGCGATTGGCCAACGTAGAAAGCTTGGCAAGAATTCCAATTGATCTTATGAATACCAGATTTCTTCGTTGTGGGAATCTTGTCTTTTTGGGATGGTCTATTAGATCTTTCAATTTATTTTTATTAACATAAGCTATTTTGGCGTCGGCTGTTTTTTAAAGGATATTTTTGCGTTGAATGTCATACTGTAATGCATATTAACGCGGGAAACGCTAGTCTACGCCATTATATCTTCGATCTAATAGCTTTTTTTTAATCTGAGGATACCAAAAATAGAAGACCAATGGTCTCCCTCAGAATACTTCATTTGAATATTAGTTCACTTATCACTCGTTTCTTCATATTGACGCTGCACAACAATTTCAATGTCGAGGGGTTGAAAAAAATTAAGAAATATATTTCTGTAACTGTAATTTTAGGTAAATCTGAATAAACCTTGCGAAGCTAAAAGAACATTTCTTTCAAAAATATATTGAACTTTAAAGTTGAAATACGATATATTAGGGCAATATTAAAGTATTGCTTATAAGAAGACCACGCACGAGGATTTTTCTTTAAAAAATACTGAGAAATGTGAACCCTTTTCGTCTCGTTACCAGTACTTTTGGTAAGTAGGGCGTGAATTTTTCTTTATCGCAACCTACCACTCATATGCATTAGTAGTAGGTATGGCTTATAGGCACATACGGATTATTAGGTGTTAATTTTTTGACATAAGTGGTCTTTTCGAACAGTTTTTAGCCAGGACTGTTTGAATTAGGTACCAAATAAATACTCTTCACCATAGGCCAGTGGCGTAGCCAAGGGAAATGATTAGGCTATATCCACCCACGGAAATTTCATTCCTCCACACAATAGTTGTGTAAGTGGAGTAGTTACGCCAAGAAAAGTATCATTTTCATTTGTACTCCTAAATAAACCATCATAAATCAGTTATCAATAGATCTAACACTCAATATATCAATCAGCTTCGGTTTGAGAGAAACTCAGAATTTGCCCCCTTCGACCCTTCTCCTCCCCCGAAATTATTTTCTGGCCAGAACACTGCAATAGGTAAATAAGTGCCTTCTTCTAATTGTAGTGTTTATCACTTAATTTTACTGGTGGGGTGTGTGACATGATCGTTGCGATGGATCACGCTATTCACTCTGTCAAAAGAAAGGAAGAAGTGATTACGGATAGAGAATGATTTTATGAACAGTTTTATGAATATCTCTGAACTCGTCATTCATGCAAAGGCTTGCGAAAAATCTTAATAGCTCAATGCTTTGATTTCATCCACAACACTACGAAAGGAAGTCCACAATCGTCAAGTGAGCTCTAGTTGGGTACTTACATGATTTCAAAAAGAAAATTGTCAATTATGGTCTTTTCCAAATAGGTCCTAATGGTCTATATAGAAATTATCTTTATGAAAAAACAAAATCAAAATACAAAATTCCATATATCCCTTTGTTTAAATATTGCTGCATATACTAATGGGCTAATAAGAAGTTTTTTGCATAAAATAATACGCCAAATTAATCGCGATGTCGCTAAATATTGATAGCTTCAAGTGGAATTTACAAGATCCTTTCATGCTAACATCGCTTCAAATGCTGAGTTGTTGGCCGACTTCACTTTATGGGAGCAGCTGAGGAAAGTAATTTACAGTTATTGGAATATATTTACTCTAAATAAATTGCATTTGCCTATAGCTAAACATTTTTTGAAAAAGGAAATGTTCCGCTTCTATGTATAGGTAGGCAGCCAAAATGGTTATTTCACTTTAAATATGATCAAGAAAACGATTTTTTCTTCTTTCACACACTAAATTAAGGTGAAATTCGGTCAAAGCTGAAACACATTTTGAGGAAATTTGAATGACAGTGGCATGGGACTTTTGATGCTCACAGAACTATTTAGTTTTCAACAACCATTGCGGAATTATAAAATAATTAATAATGATACAAAAAATTTGCCATTTTAATTTGTTACTTTATTGGTTTGACCATCGAAGTAACGTAAGTTTGGAATTTTTTAAACTTGAATTTGTTGCATCACATACCTGTTATGCATGCAGTTATATCATGAAGTATCTACCCTAAAATGTTTTAATATTCCTCAATGTTTTAAGTTCACTCAAACCATTCAAGTTATCAGGTATGCAACTGAAAAAATAGTAGACTCTTTTTTATTATCATCAATCTCATTTTTAAACCTTGTACATATCAAAAACTATTTACTCTCAATTACAGAACCCATTCGTGGAATTTCATAGTGGCCCATGGTTGACGTACTTAAATGATCGTTGTTTTGGTTGAGTAATTATTTATGCATTCATAGAATTCCTTATGAAAATCAAGATACACTATTTTTTAATAATAGTTTTGCAATTTAATAAACTGTTGTGAAGTATGACAATCTCTTACGGAATAAGTTCTCGGTATTGATACTGACAAAATAAAGCAAACGATGAATAATAGGCATATCCTTTGTGTTTTTGAATTTCTTTAGGAAGAATCGGTTTGTGATATGTTTAAAACTCACCACTAAACTCTTCTTCAATTGCAGCGCGCCATGTGACTAATCGAGGAGTCCAGTACCATTACACATGGTTTTTTTTTAAATAAAAAAGCCTTCTTTTTAATGAGGTAAACAAATGATCAATTTCAACCGAAATTTTGAGAACAATATCAACATCCGATTGATTTAAATTGAAATTTATAATAAAAACCTACATGACGATCCGTATTAGCTTTCTCAATCATCACCATTGCTAATGAATTTTGTAGTTGAAATGCCGGGAAAAAATATATTTAGGATTAGACAAAAACTTAAAATAATTACAAGGTGCGATTAAACTTTATTTATTTATCAGCTAATATTTAGTATGTAAATGATCTAAAAATACCGAAAAGACATCCGCATTCATAGAAAGCTTTACTTTTCACTTGGAAAATCAATAAACACCATTCGCCGAGGATTCTACCTTGGAGTATCATTAATCACATTATCTACCTATGTCAATTGGCCTATTTCTATACACAGTTTGTCACTATTAAGTCTATAATGAGATATTTTTAATTTAAATTTTTTAACCTTCGTAAGCCGTAGCTCTAATCATAGGAAATTGATAATTAGAAGAAAATTCACGGTACATGCTTCAACTGTCGTGGAAATAATTATTTTTGAATTTTCATGTATTGCTATGTGAAAGATGTCGTATAGGCTGGACATTGAAATGGAAAATTATGTTTATGGTATCTTCCCCCATGGATCCGCCCCTGGTATGCAGTGTCTACCCTCTGCAATGGGAACTTATTTATTATTGATGCCGGTAAATCACACTTGATATTAAGCGATAAATCAGTAAGTAGAAATAGGTGCTGAACGACCAAATATATCATAACATATTGAAGTTTCAGGTCCGATAAATTTGGAAGAGGATAGACAGCACACCCTTTCAGGCCGCTCAGCGAAGCTAGAAATTTCCTGTTTTTTCCATGAATCCCCCTACATATTTTTGAAGAAAATATTTTGTGGGAAGGTTTATTTTACGCCTTTTGCAAGCTCCGGAGCAATGCATGAGAGGCTGTGGTTTGCAAAAATTTCATCCGAATGGAACAAAGGTAGATGAAAGTTGTTCAAACATCCGTTGTTGAAACAGCCGGCATTTTCACCCATACACGAAGTTACAAGTTCTACTCAAGTTAACTCCCCTAATAAAACCTTTCCTCGAACACATTTTAGAACAGCCATAGAGATGTAATGAAAAGCAAATTTCAAGCTCCAGTGAACGATCTGAAAAGTGGGCTCGGTCGGTATCTTGGTCCAAATTTATTGGAATTGAGACTTGAATGTGTTTCAGTTTCTAGTGATTGCCTATGATTTATCGTTTAATATCGATTGCGATTAATCGACAACTACATTAAATCATTTCTAATTGGAAAAGGTACATGCTGCACACATTTCCAAGTATCTTATTAACTCCAATCAGCTTCCCTATCAGCCGCATTATGCGATTTAATTAAAGCCGTTATTGGCTGTCCTCTCTATTTGTAATCTTATTTAGAAATCTGAATGATTTTTGCCTAAATAAAAAATCAGAACAAAGAACTATGTTGACAATGTTGTGAAGAAAATGTTACAAATCAATTGTGGAATCTGAATGTGGAAAAATTTTAATTCGAGATACATATTCAATTCAGAGAAAACCGGCTTACCTATCAAATTCAAAATGCAAACTGTAAACACCGACACAAGGAATCTCAATCAAAACGGAAAAGTTAGTAACATACTAGTCCAATTTTGATTTAATTATAGGAGAGAAATTACCCCAATGTAACTAAATTCCCCTATTTTGGAAGTATGGGTAAATTTATTTTCAGCATCTTGAGATGCATGAAAAACTAACGCCCAGATAAATTTAGATATAGATAGTTGCGATAGATAAATTTTCTTATAACGTATTTTGTAGCCTCCCAGCGTAAGTTTTCCTTACTTTCCTAAGATAAATATAAAGGACGTATTTTCATTGCCCGTAAAGCTATTACGGGCAATGAAAATACGTCCTTTATTTTCGAGGAAGGGGTACATTTGAGCTAATTATGTCGCTCCTACTAAAATATCCTCCTCCACAAATACAAACTCTTCTTCATCACACTAACATTTCCACAAAAAAAAAGAAAAAATGTCCAGCACACCACCAGGCGGCGAGGAAAATCTTCCTCACAATTTCTCTCAGTTTTTGCGACAGTGAAGCTCTTAGGCTTCTTAGCTTCTAGGAGATAAGGGGAAAGAAATGGAAACTGGTGAAAAAGATGCATACTACAGTCATAGCATGATTCCAAGTGACTGCAAAAGAATACCTTGTCCCACTTCCGTGTATGGAGCCGCGTGGGAAAGATAACCCACTCAACCCGTTCCTTTTCCTCGCTTGTAGAACTCTTAACATCCAGGTGGCCGCCATCCCAAATCGTTCTTAAGAAATTTCGTGCCTCAAACTCTGCCTCGTGTTCCTCAACTCCACATTTCTCTTAAAGTCACACCCGGTCTCCCCTCAAACTATCCGCGGAAGTTGAATGTGCCTCCTCTATCTCAAATAAACCGCGATACGCATTTCATTGTTGTAACCTCATTATTTCTTCGAACCTAAACTCATCAACCAGTTATAGATTGCGCATTCCATACCATCGAATGTTTCCAAGTGTTGCGATTTCATTCTAAGATTAGATTTTTAATTCATAAATATATAAAAATAAATCATGCATAATCAATGTTAACGTTAAAAACATTTTATTGCCGTAAGTACAATTACTTTCTATGGATTTTATATCTCTTGGATAATTACTTTCACATTTTTTTTATATTTGTTAGTTAACAACCGAGATTTACATTCCTTCGCTAAAACGATATATAGCCTAATTAACCCGATTAGGATGTTTTAGCTCACCATCCGATTAATTTTTAAAAGGTTTTAATTACATAGAGAGATTGTATTTTAAAATAGATTTACTGGCCATTATTTGTATATTTTGCAGTTGCATAGAACCTAAAAATAAAAATTAATTAAAGAGAAAAATTTAAATACCCTCAAGAAAGAAGCATGTGAAAAAGGGAATTGCATTTTAATTAGTCACCCATTTAAGCCCGCTGTTTCCAGAAAAAGCCATGAAAGAAAATTTTTACGTTTGAATCATTTTCAGGCTATTTTTTGCAAGCAGAGAGAACTCTGTAACTAATATCAACGAAAATGAATCGTACAAACCGAAAAATATTCAAATATGTTTTAAAGGAAGTGTTCCATCTACCACGGCGATTCGAGTAAGTATAATTTTAATTCAGTTACCATAGGTAAACGACCAAGACATGACCCTTAGTGAAACTTGGTCTTGTAACTAATGTATTGTGCCACAATTTTAAACTACTTTGCGTTTTTTTACGAAAGGCATCTCATTGCAATAATTACCAATCACAACGGTAACTTAAAGTGCCCAAAAGCAGATAAAAAATAATTCATCACAATCTGAAGAAAGATTGGGTTTTGTAATATTATATGAATGAGCTCTAATTTTCTGTAATTACAAATTCCTCCTTATTTTTAAATAATGTCTTCCGTGAACGCAGCGACGCCTGGCACTCTATTTCTCTCCTAGTGAGAACGTGTTCGAGTATGTCCCCCATCGTGTAAACATGACAACCAAGAATTTAAGAGAGGAATGACACTGTTGCTCCAGAATGCTTTTAGGAGATGAAACAGCTGTTGGGAAGGCAAATTTTGAAACTAATAATAGAAACTGGAAAAATATAATCCCTGAAAAACATTTTTCGTTGCATTTGCGTCGAATTGTCCTATTTATTTGTTGTCGGATTTTATGTTAAGTACCATGGTGTTCGTTGCCTTTTACCAAAATCATTTTGCTCAAGAGTCAAATTATTGAAGCAATTAAATTTTTAATACTTGTAAATTATGGTGATTTTTTATCTGTTAAACCTTAAAAAAAATGTCTTATTATCATACCACCTAACACATCTAAATTAAACCTTCGTGCTACCGTAAAAACCGTGGGGCGTGACAGCTGGTATTAAGGGCTCTCTGAACGGAAAGAATGCATAACAACGCCAGACAAAAGCAGTTGATCTTTTGATGTGGTCAGAATAGAGCAAAAAACAAAATATTTCTTCGATAAATTTATTTAATTAGTCAATTTCATTTTTTCCGATTAATATGTTAAAAAATTATAACGTCTGAAGAGCCCCGGTTATTCCAGCCCCTGAGAATCCTTCCGGCCACCACACCCCTGCGACATTTCAGCCCCATTAATCTCACTCCTGATCTTGAAAACGAGTCTTATTTTTTCACCAATTGCATACCCTCCTAAATGATTATTGAAATAGCCACCACATTATTTACTCTGCCATTATGCATATTACCTTGCACACTAATATTCTCATGCCTAGCATCGATCGAAATATTCCCTAGCGATATGTGTCCGGGGGTGATATACGGGGCCGTAAAGTCAAGGGGCTGAAATTTCCGAGGTTGAAAAGTCGCAGGGATGAAATGGCCGGGAGATTCAACGGGGTTAAAATGACTTGGGTTGTATTGCTGTGGAACGCCTAACACTTGCCAATGTACCACGGGACTTTTAGATTAGTTCTCCTTTTACGAAACCAAAGACTCACGTCTAATTTTTTATAAAAATATTGACTTTAAGGGTACAAAATTAATCCATTTGTATTCCATTACTATTTTACGCATATAAGTTGTTATCCATTTCTAATATTACACTGTAAAGAAATATTAACAATATAGAAATGTATCATGTTCAGATATTTACGTTAGTGAACAGGTTTTGCGTAACTAGAGGAAGGAGAAATATCTCACCATATTAACAAAGATAAATTCTTAATACATATTTTTTGCATTTCATTACAATAGTAGGTATTGAATACATATTCGAAAAATCCACAATGAAAAAATCATTCACCTGAACCGGTTCTGCCGAATGATTTTCACATTGTGGATTTTTCGCATATGCATGCACAGCAGCGGGTAACTCCGTTAAAGTCACTGTCGCAGCATTTCCCGGAGTTTCTTTAAGTAGGTAGTGAAAACCGTAAACAGGAGAAGGTAGTGGGCCACATCTGGAAAAGTAAACCAATTAATGGAAAGTGGATATTTTCGTCATAGTTAAATTTCGTATAAAAACGGTCGGACTAATATTTATCTTGGCGAAATATAATCGTATAGACCGTTTGATCTGAAATTTAGGCAACTTGATTCCGGTTCACTCAGGCAATTAATGGTAAATAGTACGGGCTGTGTAATGCATCCCTAATGTAAGTCACTATTCTCATGGCAATTCTGCGATGTGGCTACACCATCACTCACCCTCTCGCCTCGGAATCATAGAACCAACTCCGTGAATACTAATCCCAGGCCATCCCGCTGGGACACCGTATAACCAAATCCCTTCATTCTCAAACATTGGAGGCGAGGACTGCCTGGCTGTTCGCGATCACATGCACGCTTGCCTTTCATGTCTTTTCAATGAAATCCGCGCGTTGGACCAAACTATTATTTGAATGGATTACTAACCAAAGGAGCCTAATATGATTCTTTACAGGCTTCAGAAATAGCAAATGAAGACGGATTCTCGGAAGTTACGACGCGTTTGCAACATTATCAGCCAAAATAAAGACCATTATCTATTCCAAAATTATTTAACATGATCTTTCATTTCATTGATAGGATAATATATATAATTTCCTAGATTGCAATATACTCCTATTAATGAGTATAAATTATTTGTGTGGCGCCTTTATAAAGGAAAATACTAAACATAAAAAAAGTAATCCAAAATAATTTTCCCCAAGATAAAACCTCTGAATATTTTAAATAAAAAGTTTATTGTCAAATTTTGGATGGTAATAAGTACATGATATCTGTGGCCTCTGTCGATCAGTGATCACTTAAAATGGAAAATATTGTACTCTCTTCATAGCAATTATTAACACGTAAGGAAACTTTAGGATGAATAATGACACCTTTTACAGATAGAGAGAGAGAAGACTCCGTCGAAGAAACAGAGAGGTCGAGTATTCAAATGTAAGAATATTCTATGGCTTAGACAACGCCAGTGTTTTCCAGCCGCAGAGCAGTGCAATATGAAATTTTAGGCGCCCAGAATACTTCGGTATGAATGCAAAATAGAACGCATAATCCTATTACGCTCATCTGTGCGAGAAACGTCCAGGCGTCGCGACCATCCTAAAGGCGATGTAGGAGGAGGGTATCACTTCTGGGCTTAACCGAAAAGCAACTACTCCCCAGGGTGGCGCGCAATCGTGGAGATGACCGGTTCCCCTCCCCTCCCCCATCGTTAAACTTCTCCACCGCACCTCCTCCCTCCACCGCACCTCCTCCCTCCTCCACACCCGCTCCCCTCCGTGCTACGCAATCCGACGAGGGCGTGGGGGGAGGGGACAAAGGAGGGACGTGAGACGAGGGGGCCACGAGGCACGTTCGCCGAGGGATCCCCTCGCCCTCGAAACCCTTGCTTCTGGTGCTCCCCGGGAGTGTTCCCAGAGGGTGCGCTTGGACCGCTAATTCGATTTCGTGGCGGAAACACCTTATCCGTAATATATAGCTCTCTCTCTCTCTCTCTCTCTTTTCCACTCCTCCCACTTCCCCTTTCCTCCTCTCCCCCACCCCTCTCTCGTTCCCATCCCATTCCCTCTTCTCCCGCAGGCCGCCACATTCTCCTATTCCATTCGCCAATTTCACCGCCGGAAAAGCCCGATATTGAAAAGGGAAGGATTTCGAGTCAACCGCCGCACCGAGTGTCGCAGATATCTGAGGGGTACGTCTCCTTCCCTTCCTCCAAATGATCTTCCGCTTTCTTAGTGTTGGTTGAAATCAATTTGTTTCACCATGATAAGTCTCTTCACGTTTTCTAATGGAATGATCTTTCTGTTCCCTTCAGGTTATTATCTTCAAATGGCTTCACCGAAGTATATTTTCCTTACACATCCCTCAATGGTTTATTTAATATATAAAATTCAAGAGTTTTGTGTGATACATCCAACAAATTCATCATATTCTAAATTGTGTTTACTGATTGATCGCTTAAGGAATATAATATGGAATGGCGTGCACATACAAACACTAAACAAAGATGTTTTCGATGTGAGAAAAAATGTATTTGTTGTGTAAGAAGTAGGAACGAAATTTAATTTTAGTTTCGCAGTTTAATACTAACAAGCAGCAAAAGGGGCAGTGTAAGGGAGCATAATAGCTGGAATATTAAATTCAATATCAATTTAATTTGAATTTTCCATTTTAATAAAAGAAATTTCAATAATTTTTATTTCATTTTAAGAGTTAATAAATATTTACCTGCAGCTTTTTTCGTATTATTGTTAGGTAATTGAAACAATAATTATTACATGTGACCTCATACACTTCTGACTACTGACTACTGATAGCTCCTTGGTAGGAGCTTTAACAATGATTCAGTCACTAATTGATATTTTATCATTTTCAACAGTCTCATTTCACATAAAAATGTCTCAAATTAATTTCATAATCGACAGTCTTTTACTGCGCAAAAATATTAGTACCGTATAAAAATTGTTTTGATTTTTCCAATTAAAGGGAGATGTAATAAAAAACGGGGATAATGAAAAACCTTGATGCGGAAACAACAAAGAGTTTTGCGCACGCGTGGGAAACCATACCAGTCGGAATATTAAGATTGATGAAGTGACGCGTTAATAAATGGACTCTCTTGCGAGGGAATGGAATAAAATCGCTTTCGGACGCACATCGAGACGGAAAGGAGGAAAACAAAAACAGAATGGTAATTTTGCAGCGTGAGGACGACGAGGTCGGGAGGGAGACCACCCCTCTCTCTCTCTCTCTCTCCCTCTCTCCCATTTTATCTCTCTCCCTCTCTCCTGGGTTATGGAAACCGAAGATGGCGGGCCCCAATGGGAGAAAGGGATCCCTCTCTGGAGAGGGATTTCGCTAGCCCCACCGCCGCTGGATTCTCGACGCTCGAGCTCCGGACGTCAG
>LYUA01001246.1:225728-237531 GCA_002093875.1 Calopteryx splendens | reverse complement strand
TTGGTATAGGCAGTGAGCACTCTATAGGGTGTTTACTCTATGGTTTTACCATGAATTGAACAATCGGTAATAGTTTCATTATGCTTGGAGTTAGTCGTATATAATTGTGTCAGAGTGCACAATGCATGCAATGCTATGCACAGTGATAGAGTATCATTGTTGATTTACACAATACGGCAGACTGCGAAACGAATTAGCTTTTGTGCACTCATTTGTTTTTTTATGTATTCCTTGAGAATGAAATGTTTCATGTATGAATAGTTAATGAAATATCATTAATGGTAGTATATTTTTGAAAATTTTAACTATTTCTAATACTCGTATTAATCGAATATTTAGTTGGTAAGGTCAAGTCCTCGTTATGGATCTGTCGGCAAGAAAATTCAAAGAAGATCAGCCAAATGCTCCAAAAATGGTTACAATAATAATTAAGTGTGACGGGAAGTAGATTTGGAGACCTCCAAACACATGAAGAGGACATGCGAGGCAAAAACTTCTAGAAAAGTAAAGGACCCTCGTTTAGCTCTAATGTCGAGGAAATTATTAGGGCTTCATGTTTTATAGGAGCATCTCACCACCCAGAAACTATCAGAGAAATAGACTCCAGCACTGACATATAAATACGTACTCTTTCTTCCCTCGCACAATAACTGGTCACACCAAAGCCAAGGTTACATACCTAAAAACAGTGAAAACGGAAACTAATCTGAAATTACTTTTAAGAACTCCTTACATGCACCAAAATTTACTTAGCACACCCTAATATCTTAACACCCCCAGCCACACGCCCTCATGGTGGTTTGAATGATCTGGGTAATATAAATTTATAAATAAACCTGCGGACTACAAGCGAGGTGATCTCACCGCCTCGTTTTTTGGGCGTGTTATATTATTTCATAATTGCACGAAAGTATTTGTGAACAGCCAATGAGCATTTTTCCTTCTTCCTATCCGCTGAAGAAATTTGAAACCAATAATTAGAAAAAAAAATGAAACTTGAACAAGAGTTAAAGGTAAATTTCCAGGTATCAATTGATTGACTAATATGCAAGTCACATAACTCGGCTAAAATCAGCAGAAAATTTGGATGAAAGTAGCCAAGTGTGATGATGGGAGTTTATTTCCATGCTTGCAGACCTTAAAAAACTATTTTGCATCAACTTGACAATTATTTATATTATTATTTGTTATTACGTTCAATCGTTTGTTCATCGATTCAACACTTCTCCTGTCATGTTTTGAAAATTTTCACTGAGGTTTTAGGAGTTGTATAGGAAATTTGGTACCATTATTCTTTGAGGTGAGATTGCTGAGCTTATTTTTTTTATTTTTGTGGTGAGATTAGACAACTTAATTTAAGTGCTCAATGTCAAAAATCAAGGTGGTCAAAATCACGAAATAAATCAGTATCGGATTATTAATGCAGTATTCTCAGGTAAAAGTACCATCGTTGAGCTAATGGATTATCCTCCTCAGTTTATAACACCAACATACCTTCGCAGTTCGCAAAACCCTTTATGCTTATAATTTAAAGAATAGGTTCTTCAACTTTAAATCGCACTCTGCTAATTTAAGTTTTAAAGTGCATACATGATACTCATTCTTTTATTCTCCAGGTTAATATCTTTACAAAATCGCATGCAATGCAACACTACAGAAATTAAAGGAACTTAAATAGATCGCAACGTAAACGAGGCAGTCACAAATCGATTCAGTATTTAGGAGAACATTAAGAAATAAAATTTCAGTACTCATTCCATGCTGATTTGTGTGAAGTGTTTTTTCACTGATTTCAACAATTAAAAATCTTTTTTTCGAGTACCATGTATCTAAAGCAATCACCAATATTTCGTTTTTGAACATGCAAATCTATTTTTTGTGTCAAAATTCTTGCACCTAACTGAAGCATTTCGCCGAAAATGAAAAACAAGCTTGGCACGTTATATAAGATATTTTTTTTGTACAGCTACTTCCCCCATTCCTTGTAAGGATCCGTAAGATAAGAATCTCCGCCGTAGTTGCCGGCGCTATCATAGACATCAAGCGGCAACTTTTTCTAAAAAGAAAAAAAAGACCATTTCGGGAGCATACAGAGTCCCCATCAGTTGTATTAAAAATTCTCAACTAATACAGTGATCTTACTATCGAATGGCACACACCTTGCAAATTTTAGTAGTGATTGAAATAACGTAATTATAAATATAACAATAGATCCCTCCTAAAGACCGGACAGCCCCGTTTTACGAGTCCTAAGGTTTCAAAACAAAACCGGGGGTTCCTCGGCCGCTCTTCCGTTTCCTCAACCTTATCTCCTCCCTCATTCCCCTCATTCTCGCTGAGGGTCTACCCATTAACTACCATTCTGCTACTGAATCCCCGCATGGCCGAGAGAATACGGACGGAAGGAAATTTCACGGCACGCCAGTGGAATCAACCTTCCTACTATAAGATGGGGCGGGATGGCGTTCCTACGGGTGCCGCACACTATTTCCGGAATTGCCTGTTTGATTTCTCGTCTCGGAGAATGGAGTAATTTCTGTCTTGAGAAACTTCTCATTGATCCACTAAAACACCTCGGTCGAACACAACTACTAGAAAACTAGTGAATTTAGCTTTTATAGTATTTAGAGAATAATGGAACTATCCCTAGCCCAGGGGAGTGAGAAGTATACTTAATATATAAAAAAATAATTCTTGAAAAGGATACCTGTAAAAAATCTCTCTAACAGAAGTAAAACGGAATATAAAAGAATAAAATCATTTTCTCACTTTTTCCTAATTATCATTCATGCATAAAAGAAATGAAAGTTTTTCAACTGAAAAAAATTAATCATATAGAGGAATTATTTTGTCTAAACACAATACGAAAGGAGATATAACTGACGGATAAGGGAAAAAATGAAGTTTTCTTGAAATAAATAAGAATTTCAAACAACCTAAAATATTTCGCCCATGCATGCAATGCTATGTCATGCCTCATGTATGGTCACTAAAACAATCGACATGGCTATTATGAAGACAAAACCCTTCACTTTCGTGTTTTGCTAGCTTTAAATACATTAAATATCTCATTGGTTAATTATTATTATACATTTTCAAGTTCATTCTCAACAGTTTTCTCATTTTATGTCCCTTATTATCGATTTATTATTTTTTATCTAATTTCGATTTGTTTCTTGACATTTTCAACTCCCTTTTCCAGACTTTGAGCTAAGTCACAAAAGAATCTCTTATTGGCATCTTGGAGAGTTTCCGAGCCAACAAAATGTTATTTATTTTAAAGAATATAGAAAAAACTAAGATAAAAATCTTGAGTACCCATGCCTAACTAAGCATTAAAGGAAACGGGAAAACAAAGGACTTATATTTATTACGCGAAATTCTGAAAGAAGGCACTCCCAATGTGAGCAGGCGATGACGGTGCAAAAAAATCTAACTAAGAATATGATACCTTCCGAAAATCTTGCTCATTTGTCTTCCGTCCGACTTAAACGTTTTTTGCTTCCCGATCGTTCTTATTTGTTACTTTCATTCAAAAAGATCCTTCAGTGAAAAACAATAATTTTTAGCTTTCTTCCGCAGTCTTAAAACTGTTTTCTCACATCATTGAGCTTATATAGGCTGCATTTATTTTAATTTTTAAATTTGATGGAGTTTCACGACACAATACTGGATACGAGCAGTATCTAGTACTTTTTTGATGGCAAGATGCAATGCGCTTTTTTTTCTATTTCGCGATTGGATTCAAAAAACCCTTGAGAATCAGCTATTTAATTAAAACCGGCAAGGCCATTAACTACTAAATTATGACTTACAGAAATGTAGAATGCAAAACATGTCATTGCAGCATGCGAAGGCACAAATATGATAACAATAAGGATAGGATTTTCAGTTCCAAATAGCCCGTAGCGATATTTGCTTTGCTGTACTTCCAGGTTTACAAAACCTATTAATATTCCTTGTTATACAGAAATGTATTCATGAATCCGTCATAAGATTCAGGTATATAATTAGGAAAACGCAAAACCTAAAGGATTTTCATTTAATTTATCAAATAACCTACTGAGATTTTCATTTTTAATAGTATATAAAAATGATTATTAAAATTTGGCTCGAATGCTATATGCTAATTTAGCTATCTCAAAAAAATATATATAACTATAGAGCGAAGATAGAAACTACCTTCACTATAACATGCATCCTACGAGAAGGGTGGCACGTCAAAACTTCCGATTTTTTTAGCTGTTGAAAAATGTTTACTGCTCATTACTTAGTAAACGTTATCATTAAAAAGTAAGCGTTAGCAACAACTAAGCGTCTCAGATTATAACATTGTTTTTAAGGGATATTAATTAAATCAACTCAACAGTTTTCAATAGATATCACTTCATTTACTCAGATAGATAAGTTATCATGCCAACCGTATTCTTGGTCATTTACCACTCATTTACTTGGCCAAGCTTAAGGAGGGTGTTTGTCAATAAAAAAATATTAAATTATTTTTCAACTTTTCCCTGCCCTGTATAAGTATCTTTACAAATTATATAATAAAAATGCTCTCCAAAATATTGAAATATTGATTGGTTTAATTAAAAATGATGCATCCATCCCCATCTCTGCCGCTGTCACCCCTCCGCCGATTTTACGTTCCCGGAACAATAGCCAACGATTTGCGAGCATTTCTTCAAAGAGTACTATCTAGCAAATGTGTTTTCAGTGCTCTGGGTTAAGATTTGTCTTTTATACCACGGATTTTCTTTCATGTTTTCGAAATATATGGCCAAAGCGATGACATATCCTATTTAGGTTCTGCCGACATCGGGGGCCCTGTTGAATTGGGAAAGTTTATCGATTTTATTTGTAAGCTCGGTTGGGTTTTCCTTTTGATGGAGGACCTTAGGTATGCCTATCACGTATTTCACCTCACATTTTTTGGTTTGCTTACTTTTTTCGTATAACCTCATATATTTTAAATTGGATATAGATAGACTTTAAACTGCCCCAAATTTTTGCGCTTATTTTAATAGATTAATATGTCTATTTATTCTTGTTTATTTAATAGATTAAATATAATAAATACATCTATCGATTTCATAAGGATAATCCAAGTTGCGTAACTATGTTAAACATCAGTTCTTTAAATGGTACGGATTAATATACTTATTGATTAGTTTTCAAAGTGATCAGAAAAAAGCGACGCGCTCTGGAACATTATAAAATAAATGCATAATCGCCTATAGAAAAACTTTTGATGCTTAGTTGAGAAGAATGCAATAAAATAATGAAGTCTTTGACTAGGTAATCATATACGATATTGAAATTTGGATAATGAAAAAATACTTTTTTTCGACACTGACCTTTTCTCGGGTAATTATTTCACTAACTCCTATGACACATATTGAGAAATTATAGTTACTTGGAGTTTCCACATGTATTTATTTCACAAGACCTAGATTATTTTACTTTACAACATCAACTGATCCTGACGATGCTTCAACGCACTGAAGCCAGAGCCGGATGGAATAAAAATGTGTGGAAACACCAATTTACAATATTGATTCATAGTGATAAAGTTCCACAAAGATACAAGAAACAATGTAAATAAAAGACAAAGTATATTAAACCAAACAATAAGCGATTAAAATGTCCACAGAAAGTGTATTTAGCCTTTTCACTTGTTTATAAATCATGTTAATTTGTTTTCATAATTAGAAACCGACTTAAGAGCTTAGAAACCCGACTCTTTCCGTGATTAATAACATTTGGATTCCAAACAAATTCATTATGTAATTTCTGAAACATATAAGGATGATTCCTATATTTTTTAAGGTATCATCTAAAAATCAACCTGAACATAGCTTCGTGTTTCATTGTACTGAAGATTAAACTCCTACGTCACCAGCCAATTTTCCTAAGCTTCCGAGGGCATATTTAAGTATTTCCACCTTGCTCCTTGTTAAATTGCAGTGCCAAATTTTGTTCGGAGTTGGAACATATTTTATCAAGTCCGTGTACATATATCACATGCCCAACCTGAAGACCAAGTTTCAGAGGATCCTTTCATCCCCAAATTCCCTAACTCCGCTACCATCTCTCAGCCCGTCACGAGCTTTCCTTTTTTCTCACCCGCGCATAAACTCCCTTCATCCCCTTTCCACGCAACCCACCGCCCTCCTCCCCAACGAATCTTTCGACTTCACTCCCTTCCGCCCCGAATCCAACATCCCGTTATCGCACATCGCCGGTTTTACGAGTATCTCTTCCGTCTCCCGAGGGACTTGCTTAGTTCGATTCTACAAACTGTGTATACTCTGGGAATACACTGAAAAGTAGATGCCTCTGTCATGAGAAGTATAATTGCTGAAAAAATGGGAATCAAATGTGTTCATCACACGTGATCGTTTTCGTATCCCAGAGATATAGTAAGATATCTACTTGCGTTGTCAAACTTGCAATGCAGACCGGTCTAAATATATCAAAATCAATAGAGTAACATGATCTAGAATTTAAAATACTCATTAAGGATGCATAATGTTATATTTGACGTAAGTATTTAAATCATTACTGTTACTCCGATAAAATGTTTTCGAAACTTTTGAGAAATCGATGCGAGAATCGATGTATTTGTAATGCATTGTGAGGTGACCACGATAGCGTATTAATGTCGCACATTAATACGAATTAATACACACAAAACATAATTTAACACCACCAATATCTATCAAACATGAGTAAATGCTCATTTTATTGGAGTTTCATCATTTCACTTTGACAATAAATAAATTATTAAGATAACTGTAAGAACGAGTAAAATCTTGATAGCCAAATATACATATATCTAATATAATGCAATGCATAGTACTGTATCTAAGTAGCCTCGAGGTTGAGAAAAGATTTTTTATTTATAGTTTCACATATTATATATACTTTTAAAGCCCTATGCGGTAATTTTCACAAGCTACAGCATAAAACCGTTAGGAAAACGGTTCGCGCCATCACGAAACGTAGAACAGCAACTATGATGACATTAGAAGGGCATTTCAGCAATCCATTAGCGCTTACGTACTCGGTAAAAAAATTAAGCAATCAAATATTACGTGAGTCTGATGTTCCCTGTTTCCTACCACCAATCGTAATTTTCTACGACAGTAACTACGAGAGAGGAAATCTTACCCGGGATTAAAATCCGAAACTGCGTGCGAGAGAGCTTGACTGGCAGCAATAACAGAGGGTCATGAATCAGTTAAAGAAGAGAGAAATAGCGCCTCGTTTAATAACGGAGGGGCATAATTTCTCGTTTCGCCCCCTGACTCCTCCACAAGAACATCGATCAGTTGCTGCATATTAAACCTTAATCGATCGCGGGATCATCGAACAATCACTTTGGCGCTATCCCACGGAGTGCGAAGTGGAGGCATGGCCGAACGTCGCCTCACGAATACGAGTCGCTCTTGGCTTCGAGACTGGCATTTAAAAACCAAGGATAATGGGAGGAATTCAAATTATCATTTGGATTTTAAATCATGCACCACGAAAACAACTCACGTGCAATCTTGTCACTGCATTCAATAATTTTTTCAAAGCAAATGCCACCAGAAAATTTATGTGCCCCACTTTTACACACGGGGTGGTCGAAATAATATGAAACTCAACCGTAAATTACTGGAGGAATTCGTAATGATGGAATTTTCCCAAAGTGTGCCCGCATTTGGGATATTTTCAGATTTGCTCGTTGCCAAGAAAGGATCGGCAAAGTGTGATGGGTCGATTTGTCTCTCCGTTACTGGTTACCAGGGAAATACACAAACAAATAACACTTGTCAAGAAAGAAAGAAAATTTGTCAAAGGAGCATTTTTTTAAATTTGGCAGTCAGTATTTTCCATCAATACGCTTATGGCGTTGATATTGGATGTAAAAATTTAAAAAAAAAGAGCATTCTACTCAAGTTCAATATCATACCTCATACAAAACCATAATTAACATAACAGTGATATGTTTAACAGACGGGGGTTCAGTGAATAGTAAAAAAATATTGCTGGCCTTGTTATACAATATTATTCTTATTTACACATTAACATAGCTCATTGGCTAAATTAGTAAAACTGGATGCATGATCTGCCAAATCGGACTCGACAGATTTTACAAGCACCCATGGCTAGGAATAGGCAAAGGGATTTAAGATGTTCTGATTAAAATTAAGGCTTGTGGTTTCAATTTTTGCTGTGGTACATTTTTCAAACCAAATAAATAATCAAAGTTTCTGGAATATACTTATCTACTTTAATGTTCATGATTTAGCTAAAAAATAAAAGTGCGACTACAAATTGTACTTAATGTATTAATCCAGTCGTTATAATTTGTTTTAACAATTTCAAACTGGCATTAAAGCTAAAGTCTTATTTCAAGGATTCCCGATCTAGGTCTTTAAATCAACTCACAATTCATTTTATTATAAGTAGCTACTTATCAAAAGATAACACATTGGATCTTCTCAAAATGAGAGTGAAACTTCTATCGACCGAATTTTGCATACTGGACGTGTAATTTTAATAAAGGTCTTTCTATATCCTCGAAATGGCTTCGACCAACAATTCGATTAAGAAAACGTTTTACAAGCTCTTCAGCAAATTAAGATAACTCTAGAACCTAAAATTAAGTCTCTGATATTACTTACCCGGAGATACTAATTTGAATGATTCACTTCTTCGCTCGAACTTTCTACACGCTTCAAATTCGAACAAACGCAATGCATAGCTGTTTCAAAAGATGTCCACTAATGGAACAAAAACTAGACAAATACTGAGTGGAAGTATTTTTCATTCCAATGGAAGCTATCACCAATTCCAAACTATCACATAGCAACCTGGAGCATTCACAAAATTTCTTGGAGTTCTGAATCCGATGGAGAAAGCCCGATCTGAATTTTCCCTTAGAGTAGAAGGTGAGTGTGACTCTTGGAAGAAACCGCTTGAGCAAAATATTTTCTTAGAGAAAAAAATGGTAAGAGTGATATAATTCCGCCTTTCCGCGGCCATTTCTTTCGCGTGATGATTCTTGTGGAAGATGAGGAAAAAAAATCCGGGGCAAACGAGCGTAGTTCCGGGAGCGAATGGTGGACGAAACGAGGAAGCGTGCAAAACGGATGAAATCTTGCGACCTCGGATGGAGTTAGTTGTAAGAGGAGGGGTATTTCAACCATGAGTTCTCGTGTTATTCCATGTTATAGTCCCGTCTTTACCACGTACAAAAAATAGTGCAAATATTTAACACCTCAGGAGTAGCATTTAAGCTCCCATAGGTTTCATTATTTCAACTTTCAGCAGGTGGGTTCTTAAAGAGACTTTATCTGTCCGAAAATAAGGTCCTTTTTACTTCCACAGCCATCAGGTGTAAGGAAAAGTTCAGCGATTGATATTTCCCGCTTCAGTGGAAACAGTCATATCTTTTGGAACCTACAGTAATTGGCGTGCGCCTGGCAGGGTACTCGCACACGATAAATAATTCACTAGAAGTTATTAACTCAAGAACAAAGTAAAAGTAGAGTTATGCGAAGAAAATAAACAGGGCTGTTAGAGAAAGAACGATGGCGTTTCCTCCATTAGGGAAGACGGCAAGGCATACTAGGGCATTTTTCATTTAGATTGCACTCTTGATTACAGCTGAATGCCAGAATAAAATAAATAAAAATACAAGACCTTACTAATACATAATTATATTATAACTACTCCTTTTACCACTGCACAAATTGTTATCTCAAAAGCTATGTTATCAAATACCTCATAGGTACTTTGAAAAGGACTTGCTGCCTCCTGCCCTTTGTTATGCAAAAACTCAATAAAATTACTCCATTATGATTACACGATTGAAGACTGTTTCCCTTAAATTTCTTTTATCAGGTTCTTGTGGCAGCTGGCAGAACGCAATTTAGATAGCTAAATGATAGCCAAATTTAGCAGACGATTTCTTTTCATGTATGCCCTTTGAAAGATGGTAACTTCTTTCACATAAAACAATAGTAATCACTTCTTAGTGGAATATAAATATTCAAAGTACTTGGTTAAACAGAGGTCGCGCGTTCCAGATATAGAGAGAATGGAATCTAAATGTACCCTAATCCCTTAGAAAACTTGCGGTACCCGATGTTTCTCCAATTGCACAAACATTGCAATCGTAACTATATAAGACACAGAGGTTAACTCCAAAAACGGAGATCTCTCTAACCAAGTAAGCGACCAAATCCAAAAATAATGACACTTACTATTTCTATTCAAAACATACCATTTCCCTGTGCACTTCTCTTGCAAGCCTCTATTAACGGCACTCCAAAGTGTCCCACGGCGCCCAAGTCTCTTCGTGATGGGTCGCGAATGCGCCGCCTGCCACAGCACAGACCGCCGCACTATGCACTTCGACTTGGACTTAACTAATACTATTCGTGTCTCCCGCTGGGACGCGGGCGAGGCCAATGGGTGTAGTGAGAGGGGAGGATGGAAACCGGGTTTGGGAGGGGGGGGGAGGAATCAACGTTGTACTGGGCGATAAAACGAAGATAGACGAGGGGAGGAAGGTGGGTTGGAGGGGACCCGTCCCGCGTCCCATCAGACCCACAGTAAGTAATGCTTCCGTTGCCAACGGCAAGACTTCCGCCAGAAAAATGACTTCTAATTTTCCACAGAACTCCCCAAACCCTCTCCTCCATCCACGTTGTCCCAGAGACGCCCAGTCCAGTTATGCCATCCAAAAATACCGGAATTATACTCCGGTGCATCAACAACAGTTTCTTTCTTGAATACGTGCATGCAGTGGGTGACATTGTTGGAGGCAGCGAAATTGTCATGCTCGCATCGGAATTCTCCCAATAATTGGTAGCTACATATTTCAAAAGCGAGGATATAGTAAATGGAATTACTCTCTAAGACCACTTCATGGAGACCCGTCATCTCTAATGCACCACCTGAAGTGCCAGACACTGAGTTAATTGACATTATCCAACAGGCTGCAACAGTTTTTGGCCGCACTCCACGATAGATGCAAGGAACTAGGGTTATGATCATATCCTTTCATTTCGAAGACCGGTTTCTGTCATGAGACGACCAAGCATTGTTTTGCGAGACTCGGCAACTTAAGAGGCAATTCATTGAAATGAATATAAAATCTCAGAGATGAATATACCTCCATTCGAAGAGCCGCGCGCAAAGCTGATGGACATGTGGCATGACTTGGCAATGCGGTACTTTTAGAGCCAAACGCTGCTCCCAAGGTCGCAACAGACTGAACAGTGTCACAAGCTCGTGATCCCGCTTCAGAAAATTTTCATCTTCCCCTCCGTTCTAAGGAAGAGGACAATACTACAGCGCAAACAGGGTTGCAAATCACTTCACTCCCCAAAGCCATAGAGAGCTATCGCTAGTGAAAGGACCTCTCTTAGTCAAATGGTGACGACACCCAGTCGTCCTCCGACCTTTTCCCACCTCATCCCTAATCCCACCTCCCCCGCCTAGTGCATCTCTTCAACCCCCTTTTATTACCCTCCAGCCCTGCCCCTCTCCTTCTCATCTACAAACCCCCCTCACTACTACTGTGATACCAGATATTGAATCAGACTGTGAAGTAATTAAGGACGTTACTCATCCGACATGATAGAAGCATCGTCCTCTACTCCTGACCTCAACTAGATGTGGAATTTACCTACGATGGCATACCCAACGAGCCGACCCAGGTGATTGGCGCGGTTTCGAGGGTGCAAAGATGAGGGAGAAATCCAAAGAAGGGAGGAAAAGTGGATGCAGGGCGTGCTGAGTG
>LYUA01001246.1:175614-191711 GCA_002093875.1 Calopteryx splendens | reverse complement strand
CCTATCAGTCCCTTTATATGAGCGAAAATTCATGTATTTAACTTTCTGAGAGTGTTAATTACAACAAACTGCAATGCAAAGTCTTGAGATAGGTATAGTTGCATTGCAATAAATTGACAGGAACCATTTGTCAAAGCCTTTTTCCTTGGCATCGGATTTCGAAGTTAAACTAAGATCCAAAAGTACCAAGAAAGTTAAAATGTGATTAATTTAAAGAGGTCTCACTCAAAAAGCATTTTCTTCATTAAAATGCACATCTAAATTACAACGAATAAATCCGGAGGCTTTTCAAGTCAATACCTAATCCTATCAGCCTAATCATGGGACTGAAACCAATACAAATATTCATCAATTTAATTGAAAATCAGTTTTGTGCGACAGCGAGACAGTGTTTGTCTCATGCATGCATTCAAATGATATTGAGTGGGCACCACTGACCAGAGAAGCGAGTTAGTTCATTTTTTCTTTGACGGAATGAAAGAATAGATCGAGAGCCATAAGGAGAAGAGAACATAAAAAATAACGTGAGAGAGCGGAGTGCAGGTTCCCTACCTGCATCGGTGGTCCTCGTGAAAACGAAGCGCTCCGATATTGGTGAGAGGAGGAGTCCGAAGGAGAGCTGCAGTCCGTGGACGAGGATATTGACGAGGAGCGATACGACGATAATCACCCACCCCCATCCGCCTTCCGGGTAATAATGACGCCACAAGGTCCAAGTCTTACGAGGATCCAAACCTGGGGGAAGAATTATAGTTTATGAATATTCATCCTTCATAGCTGATAAATTACTATAAAGAGTCTTCCAGGCGATGGTTAGTTTTGATGCGCGACAGGGTAGAGTGGCTTCACATCCCGTACAGTACGAGACATTAAGAATACCTCGGTCATTTACAGACTGCACATTGCCACCATTTTCCCAGATTGAACTGGCGCACAGAATAATGACGCAGGGAATAACCCAGCTAATGATGCCTGGAGACATCACTCCGGTGTTAATTCGGAGCCATCCCGCTTAATAACCTTGTGCATCACATACCTACTTTGCTAGAACTTCCAAACTGGTGCTTCACGGCTAGAGATCTATAAAATACACGTTTTTTTTTATATCACAAGAGAAAACTGTCACGAGTATCTGTTAATCAGTGGGCACGAGATTCGTTTTTGCACACCGTTTTTCAGTTCCGGGACCAAAATTCATGAGTATACATATCATGTAATTTGTGGCATTACAGGCGGATACTTGAAAAATTATGTGTTGAAGGTTCATGTGAAATTATTCCTATATTTCATAATCAGTGTCTAAAAATATCTAAACACACAGCTCACTTATTTGACATGAGAGTGCAAATGAATTACTCTGGTATTAGTCTCGACCTTCCTCGAGACTGTAGTAAGTATGAAAACGTGGCGTAGACTAGAAAGGTTGAGGGTTACTGCACAAGGCCACCACAACACTTTTAAGTACAACAGTGTTTGAGAAATAAAAATATACATATCACATATAAAACCATTCACACAGCTTGCAACAATCTAAAAATATGAAAAATTCAAAAACACTGATATTAGAAATTCTTGGGGTATTATGTAAACATTTAATGAAAATTCCAGAGATACAATATAACGCTGATGATTTTGATACCTTGTTAAATGTCATGGAAAAATCACAATCTATGCTCCTCTTTTCAAATTTGAGATATTTGGATAACTCAGTAAGATAATGATTTAGCATCACTCAGCGGAGGGTGAGAGTACCTACCTCTAATATAGTTGCTAGATGATTGAAATCACTGTGGCAGCAATTTAAATTCTTATGGGCTACTTATTGAAACATAAAAGGAAGCATTGTTTTCTTAAATGATTCAAAGATGGCTTGCTTAAAAGCATTTTTTCCTATTTTATAGCCCGTAATATATATATTTTTTTAAGCTTAGACCTCATTTGACCGTATTCTGATAATATTGTACCCATCGAATAAATTTCCATTAAATTAACCCATTATAATTCCTTTACCAACCATCATTTCTCATTCGGTCCTCCTACACTTTGATCCATAGATCCCGCTATTATTTCACTGATGAATAAGCAATGAACTTTGGACAGAAGATTGGTTGGGCACGCGAGGCAGTAGAGCTCACGTTCTCCAAAGGTTACTCCAGAGCGCGCGAAAGCAAGCGCAGAGCAAAGATGAACCGGGGAGATGACCGGTCATGAAAATGCCATTAGTGTCCAAAGGTACCACCCGTGCCATGAGGTCAATCCGGCTGCACAGGAGTGATCCACCTGCTAGGCCGCAGCCACATTGCGGAAGGATGCGGCGGGAATTGCGGGATGAGGGGAGGGAACTGCTCACCCCGTGCTTGGATCACGCATTTACCTCATTTACTCATTTTTTTTAATCGCAGGGTGTGCTCGTAAAGACATCAAACGCTAAATTTCAAGAAGGGAAATGCGGACGATTCGCCGGTGCTTCCCATAAATGCACGCGTGACGGTCGGAATCCACTCGATGATTTACAGTCGAGTGTTGTGCTGGGGAGAGGTAGTAGAAACTTCATGTAGTTCACCTCATGTCACGTTAAAAGACATAAAGCCCATGGAATCGCGATCACCAGCAAAATAATTCTAATGAATGACAAAAAAACATGAAGCGATGATAATGATGTTAATAATAAAACGTTATGTACTAAATAGTTTTCTTCATGAAAGCGTACAGCCTATACCTCATTTCGAGCTTCCTGTGATGCAACTAAATGTTTTGTTATTTTTCAGGGCCCATTTTCGATTTGAAGATGATTTATTCCCATATTATATTTAATTATTTAATGATATTTCATTATCTCAGTACACCAGGGTGGGGGGGCCAGATCCATTTGCTGTGCTTCCTACGTTTTTCAAGAATATCTGGTGCCCAAAGAATCACACAGTTCGGGTGAAGCCAAGAGTGCACAGGGACGTCGAACCCTCCGGCCAGTAGCTCTTTGCTCTTCAGCGAAAAATCAAACGCCGCGACAGCGAAATAGTCTAAGACTCTTTTAAAGGATATTCTTCCACTATTTACGCGGTGCTAATATCATTTTCACAATAAATGGGTAATATAGCAAAGTAATTATAAACCTCGCATACACATATTCTCTCTCACTTTTCTTTTACTTCGATTTTCGACTGAAATGAAAAATTACTTCCAAAAAAATTCCATTTTTTTATTTTGCCACTATGAAATGGACTCTTGACTCTAAAATACTAATGCGCTATTTACGGATATTTTAATGTAGGTTTAAGGAATTAAGTTACATTCCATCAGTAAAAAAATAAATTAGCTATACCCAATGGCAGATTTCAATTAGTAGCAGCGGACATCATAGTTGCCTCACGTTCCCTTACTGCGAGAGTGTCTCGTTTTGATTTGCTCGGTTAAAGATCATCTGTCATGAAGGTTTTAGGCATTATGTCGAACACGCAAATGGAGGACGCTAAAGGACAAAAAACTTATGTGACTGACTGTCGATTTCAGATTAACTGCCATTTGGTGTGCAAATGAACTTATGAATCGGGTTCCCACGCGAAATTTCAGACTGCTTAACCACTGGTTATATTTTCACCTTGAAATTTTAGTTTTGCATGGTCTACTGTTTGGAAAATAGCTCAGGATATGTGCTAAATCCCGATCATTTCTGTGAAATTCGTTACACTATTACACCTATGGGTTTAAGAAATCCTAATGCTGTTAATAAAGCCAATAATGAGGTATTTATAATATTATACGAATAAAAAGTTTACTGGAAAAAAATAATGAGAAGATAATATCGACATTTACAAAAATATGGCTGTAGTGATTATAAGAAAATCAATGAGCCTTGTTATAGTGATAATTGGATTTTTTGTGCTTTGAAACATCTTTTACTTTAATTTGTTTTTTGCTCTCCTAAAGCTCCCTGCACTGAAGTCCTGGTGCCGAATGTGGATATTTTTTACTAAAACAAATTAATTTCCTTAAATCAAAATGTAAGTTTCACATTTATTTTAAATAGTCCTTTAAAATGATCTATCTTTCTTCAATTTATTTTCACTTTCCTTGCGATCGATAAATACATCGAAAATTAGAAAATAGTTACGTAATATTTAAAATGGTCCCACGAAAAAGGATTAATTAATGGGCTCATGAGGAGAGATGTAAAACGGAAGAGCCAGAGATATTAACATTATATCAGGTAATAATGGAGGGTTTCAGTCAATTAAACTCCAATTGAATGAGTAATATTATATTTTACTCATGAATAACCGAAAATGGTAATTTTTCCATGTTCCGTTCACGCGCTAAATGCTAGTAAATTTATTTCGACCGTAAAATATATCCATTTGAGACGGTAAAAATAATGGAGGTTCATAGAGTAGAATTAAATTTGTTTCAATGCCCTGGAAAACTAGAAATGGACAAAGTAGGTAGTACTAAAAAAAACGTAATCGTACCTTGATTCACCTTCTGCAAAAGTTCATTTCACGACATAGTGAATGTTTTTAGCCTTGTCGTTTCATCATCTAATTTAACAGCATATGAAACGCATAATAATTTAATCAATAAGATTATCACTATGAGGTTCTATTTCAAATAAGTCGAAGAGGCCATAAAAATAAAGAAAAATTAAAAGATAATTTTAGAAAATAAGTTAAAACTAAGGAAATTTCCAATTACCCCCAATCTAGTGGACGGCTCCCTTTAAAACTTTTTGTGCGACGTTTTGGAACGTTTAACGACTCCAGCGAATAGCTAAAAACGAGCCTCGGATGACCATCGTGGTCCAAAAAAACAAGCCACGCTTGTGTGATATTAAAGTGTTAAAGGATTTCCTAGAGCAGCTGCTTGAGAAACATCATCCTAAAGATGTGAACGATATTAAGTGTTCCCACCCGAAATCACTCCTACCTACGTAATTTGATTTTTGAAATTATTAAAATAGAGGAGTTAAGTACAAAAAATACACTATCATTATCCAAAGGATGTAAAAATATTAGGTGCTCAAGGTCATTTACTGAAAAATTCTTTTAAACCTATTCCAAAAAGTAGTGAATAAAAGTTGTACTCGGAGAACTACGCCTGAATGCAAGGTAGAGCAAAAATTATTGATTGCTACTTTCTCGTAATAAATAATATGTTTATTTTATCCATTTCATTTTCTTGTTAATCTTTAAATTCTCGAAAATATTCTTTAAGAGCTAATTGATATCTTTCGAAAAACATTTTCCAGGTATTTCGTAACCAACGTTGTCCTGAAAAGGGGAAAAAGTAATGAATGCATAATACAAGCCCTGATGCGTAACAAAGGAGCAATATCCATATCCCAAATAAGGAGAATATAGAGACCAATTACTCTTTTAAAGATTATTTCTGAGAAATACGATATAAATCACTAACCATATTTTAAAAGTAAAAATGGGTTATATTTAGAAGTAAATTTTACTGCGACTATACAAAAGTGGATACATTTAATATTTCACCATTAGCTAATGGCCGTAATAATCACCAATAATATTGACCCCAGCATATTTACAGTTACTCGTAAACCCTTTTCATGAATATTGCCCTTCATTATTTATGTAAATATTACTGAGATGACTTTAATTTGCTGCCTTCGGAGTTTCTGAAAAAGTTAATATTAGGACATTAATGCGTAAATAAAATATTAATGAAACATTTTACAGTAAAAACAAAAAATAATGCTAATTCAAAAGATGCCAATTTATAGCATATGCCGCTAGGAAAAGAGGAGAGATGGTCACTCCTCACTCCAATAATTTCAAGTAAAAATTTTTAACATATATTTAAGTGTTTTCTCTTTCCTTAAACTATAGTTTTGCAGACACTCGCCAAATAGTGTCGGAATGTGGAGCTGCTGGGCTTATTGACAGTATTTCAAAATGGATCCTTGAACTAGAAATTTTAAAATGAATGCAAAAGTAATTGCTCGAGGTTCATGTTTTTTAAATAAACTATCTTAAATTCTGAAATCTCAAATCAGTTCTTCGTGCTTGAAGAGGTTACTATTTAAGTTGTTTTTAATAATGGTGTTACGTTTCTTGTTTCATCAAAGCGTTACGAACAAAGAAGTTGCCTTTTCATTTTTTTCAATTTCTGAATACAAACATTCTTCGTTTATGCCTAGGATTAATACATATTTCTTAAGAATTAGTAAAATTAAATTAATAATAACACGATCATAAAAGACGAAATAGAGAAGTTCATGTCTTCATTGGGCGGATAGTCATGAATAGGACGCGAACTATAAAATTTATTTGCAAACAGTACTGAACTGGGGAATAAAAGAATGTGTCCATTAAAGGATTATTATTAATTGCCACTTAACATTAGTTTTTAAAATATAAATACTTCAAGCATGAAGAAATGACCACGTTGGTCACATCATTGACGGCCCGCTTTCCGTGAATATTTGCTTCGCCCGAAATGCTCGCAAAGGATACGCATTGCCTCCCCACCTCACCCCCTGCCCATTGAATCCGCTCCTGGATGGATCCCAAATGCTCAAGTGGGATTGGAAGGTAATTTACGAAGAGAAATGTCAAGCTTCCTTAACTTGTTGGCATTACTATACACTTTTCAAATGCATACTTCTCCACTAGAAATCTTCAAATTTTCAATGTTAAATATTCAAACTTTTAGATAACCTCTACGACTTAAATAGACACTTACTCTTTGGTAGGTCAAGTTCCTCGATCCTCAGGTCTCTATTGGCGGAAGGGTCCTCCCACTTCAGGCCCCGATCAGGCGGAAACTTGGCCGGTTGGCTGTGCCTCCGACAATAGGGCTCGTGCTCTTCCTCTTGCTCCACCACCAGCACCTCGCCTTCCCTCTCATCAGCCCTCTCCTCCGGCACCACGTTCTCTGGAGGGGAGATCAGGACCAGGGCCGCGGTCCTCGGAGGGGACTCTCCCTTAGTCTTCGGATGGCTGTGGCGACGGCCGTGGTGGCTCAAGAACCCGGCCAGGGAAGGCCTTAGCGCCAGCAGGGGACCGAGTAGATCGCTCGCCTCGGCAGCTTCGTCTGCGTCGATGCCCTCGTCACCGGGACCCTCCCCGACGATGATGATGACCCTCGAAGATTGCTGCTGTTGCGTGGACAGAAGGGGACTGACCTCCTCCACTTCCTCCTCTTCCGCCTCTCCCACCGCCTCGCTGGCTGTCACCACGACCTCCTCGGCCCTTTGGTCTTCGCCAAGGGCGCGCAACTCGACTCTCACCTCCCCTAGCTGCGTTTCCCGTAGGCCATCCTCCTCGAGCCCTCCTTCCCCCTCGCCCTCGTCGTCCGCCTCACCGCCGTCCTCGGCCACCAGAGAAACGCCGCTGTCCATCGACAGGCAGAGCCTCCTCGCCCGCCGCACCCTCCGCTTCCTCGGACGGTCCTGGAGTTCCCGCCGCTTGGGGTGCGCTTGGCGGTCCTCCTGCACCCTCCGCCCCTCTTCCTCCAAGTTCTCCTCCTCCTCTTCCCGCGTCGTCCCCGTGGACTTTGGGCCGATGGACGAGGCTCCATCGGCGGCCTCCGCCTCGCTCTCCTGCGTATCGTTTCCCAGGGAGGAGATCCCCAGCGCGGTGTGTCGGCCCATTATCACGACTTCCTCCGCCTCCTCTTCGGAGGAGGGTGTCCGCTCGATCGAGTCCAGCTTCTCCAAGCGGGAAGTTCGCTGCTCGAAAGCGTCCGACGAGAAGGTCCCTCGGTTCCTCGGATCCGAGTTGGGCCCCGCCCCCTTCCTCCTGCCGCTCGCCTTGCCGTCCTCGAGGCACCCCAGGGTGATGCTGTTCACCAACATCCTGACGAGACCGTCGCTAAATCCGTTCAGCCTCCCTCCTCCGCCCACGACGTCGCCGAAACTCCTGTTCTTCCTCATGTCCGAGGGTTTGGCGCCGTGCAGGGGACACGCGTCCTGGCAGGCGCCGTCGGCTGCTGACAAGCCGTTGCCCACCTTGGCCTCCCGGCGAACCTCGTCGCTGCCCTGCCCCCAGTGGACCACCCCGTCAGGCTCCTCCTCGATGACGCGGCCGAACACCGCGGGGTCGTCGCTACTTCGTCTACGATCGCCCATTCTCATCTCGACGGACGCGATCGTTTGCGCTATCCCCCGGATCCTCTCGCTCTCCCCGCCATCGCTGCTGCTTCTCTTGAGTTTCGCACACCCCCTCCTCCGGCCCCCGGAGGAGGATGGTCCGGTCGCGCGCCCCAAAGCCGCCACTACCATTTCCAGGGGCATCTGGACGCTTTAGGACCAAGAGAAACACCTTGATCTATCACTCAGAAGGGAAAATGGTCGTCTTTGGTCGGGTTCCTATGGAGAATTTTATCTCATCACTTGTCACTATGCTCACACACTCACCAGGTCGTGGGGTAAAAGTAGCTGAAATTAAATGAAGCTTCTCAAAATACAAAATACGAGGCCTCAATAGCGTAGTTCCAGCACAAATGGATTCGGTCGCTTATATATACCACCTTTATCGATATTTTCCTCTCCAAAAGTGAAAGCTCAGAAAGAGAAAAAATATCGGTTGTATTGGCATGAACCTCAATTTATTTCTCTCGTATCAATTAGCAAAATCCTCATATCTTTCTGAGAGTAAAAAGGATTCAATAGATTTTAATATATTTATTCATCCGCATAACATGTCGGGTCTTAAGCGAAGCGTTTGCATTATTTTCTGCCGTTCATGTTCGGCAACTTTTTTTATAGTCAGGGGAATGAGGAAATCGGGAGGAGCGGATGAATTTCGTGAGCAAAGCACCGCAAAAGTGTTTCCTGTGCTGAATGAAATAGGAACAAAGGCATAGGGACACGGAACCACATGAATTATCTCTTGATGGAGGCAAGACACTTCGGAAGCGGGTCGAGGCACCCCCGTATGGAAGAGAATTAAAGAGTCGCTCGGCACCCTCAAAAGAGAAAACTCGAAAGAGCACGTCGCAGAAAGTTACAAGTTATTTTCTGAGCGAGTTACTCCATAAGAAGGGAAAGAAACTTTTCAGGTAATTGGACGGCATTTGTCCTGGGTCTTATTTTTTCTAGTGAAAATTCCAACAAGTCATTGCCCGAATAGTTTGCCACCGAATCCCGAGATCCCGAGAGGATATAAATCTCCTTACAATATTTTAAATCACCACAATGTGTGAGTTGGACGAGGACGGAGATATTAACAAAAGAATTGTTTCCAACTCGTCTAGCAATGCTAATTACGTGGAAAGTGGAATCACGATTTCTAGGACGGAATGATGTTACTCCTAGTCACTAGCATGAAAATTTCCCAAGTAATGCTACCTTTTCAAGCATACACCAGCTTACGTGAAAATTTAGAACCAATCAGAATACAATTTTATAGAGTTTCACTGTTTCGTCACTCCCGATTCAAATCCTTTCTCGAATGAATCTTAATGTCTAAAAAGAGTAGAAACAAAACATTAAACTAACGCTCATTTGATTCCCTGGCCCTCAAGCCGTTCGGTTGCGTGAGGTCTATCGCCCTAGGGGGCAGTCCACTCGTCCCCCACATCTGCTCGCCCTCTTCAAACAAAAATCTCTTCACGAGCCTTCGCCCCATACGCAACGAGGGTTGGCTTGGGTTAGGTCAGCGGTGGTGGTGGAGGAGGATTCGATCGGACTTGCTGCCGCCAAGGGGTGGCTGGTTGGGTGGTGTTGCCCCCCTCCCTCCTTCGCCTCCCCCTTCCTCACCTCGCCCACCCACTGTCTGTGATGGTGGTGCAGAGGGTGAATATCGGCACGGCTGGACACTATGCTGACGAGCTCCTTTAAACTACCCCACCTTCTTTAAACTACCCTAACCGTCAAATTCTCAACTCTCTAGCCTAATGGGATCTGTTGGAATAACGTTCCCGATACGATGATCCTCTTGAAAGTGCTTTCCCATGATCCGTTTTCAATACTTTTTTCCAGGCGATTGAAATTCCTCTCGGAATATCTATCAGAAATAATTCAACTCCGCTCTAAGTTATCATATTCCTTCCCTAAGATTTAAAAAAATAATACAGAAGTTATTGAGGGCCGTAACTGCTTTTAGATCTCTACTCTTCCTTGTAATGCAGTCGTTAAAAACACATTCGTGACGTTCTTTCCTGCCAAGGTATCGAGAAATGTTCTTCCAGAGACGAATTTTACATTGAGAAAATGAGAGTATTTTTATTTCGAACCTGTGAAATTGAGTCAGTAATCAATGCTCAAGGGCTAAATAAATTCATTATTACGTCGAGTATTCTTTAGTAAAGAGAGTATTTCCAGAATTCATATCGTCGCAGCACAGAAATTTGAATTAGTAATAGAAAATCAGTAATCACAAATACCTATTCACACCGCAGACGAAGGTTGAAATTTTAGCGTATTTAATTTAAAACTCCAATTAGCCTTTTAAATAATAATTATTCAATAAAGTCTTACCCAAATTACGAATTTGAACTTCGAAACAGCAAATTTCCGATTGCAAGATTTTTTCCAGTCATTAACATCACTTTAGTTGATTTAGTAAACGACAATACATTTAGAATATTGTTAGAAATATAGTACTCCCTTAACACTAAGGTGTAAAATTTGACCTTTTTAGAACATCGCTCTTGAAGGAGAAACATTCAAAGTAGAAAAATTGCTAATATTAAATTCACCTAAGTAATCCAAGAAGTTTTATTTGTTTTAAGATATAATTCAGATTGACTCGAAGAAAGTGTGGTGCACGATCATCACGGAAGAAGCACGTTCCTATGTCCCTTTTAATACGCTCACGCGAGCCAAGCCAATACCTCTTCCCTCGCCTGGCGTCGACCTCCGAGAGTGGCGCGAGCACGCGTAGTAAAACTTCCTCTCGTGCCGTGAATCGTAATTCGGGCATGTCGGAGCGCCATGGCCCCGTTTGCCAGTTCCACCTGGCGCGATAAGTGCACGCCAGTCGATACTCCGCCACGAAGTGATAGTTATGGTTGACGGGGAGAAAATGGAAAGAGGGAGAGCACGGAGACCAACACTTTAGCCCTGGCCGAGGAATCGTTTTCCGGAAGAGACTACAAGAGGCTGAAAGAGAAAGTATTCCAAGAACAGCAGAAGGACAGGCAAACTTCACCTTTCGGAAAATCAGGAGGTCACTTCCATTCGAGCAAGTAGATTTACCCAGCACCCCTTTTAACCATAACAAAGGAAAATTTGCCACGTGGCAAACACTCGTCTCGCTCGTCAATATTCTAAAACTCTATCTTACTCGCTAAATGTTTTAGCTATAGTGGATTTGTATAAAAGACGAGGAATTTCTCAATTTATTTAATGCCGACGCTTAGAAGACATAGCGTATATTCATGTATACTCAAGCAGAGAGTTTTTGAATCACATCTCAATCATCAAAAGGTTCATACAGTACATTATCAAACAGTATCTAAAGATTTGATCCATAGAGTTATGAAATATTTTGCAATAACAAGAATACCTGATACGGAAGATTAGGTTGCTTTATGAAACCTAATACTAGCCGAAACGACAGTTTTCTTGCTGTCTGAAAATGTTTCTTCAAAAAAAAATATTTCATAGAAAAAGGGAAATATTTTCCAAAGCTCCGCTTTTAGTATAATGAATAATAGAACAATTCTAATGAAATTTTTTAAGAATAAAATTAAAAACCTGTATTTGAATAAGTCTTCGTTGGAAATACCTGTAAAATATATTTATTTAAATTTATTATTCCAAATATTCAGGCTACTACTAAAATTCTACAAAGTATCCACCCAAAACGCGGATCCTATGCAATGCAAACGGTGAAAAATTGATATATCTACCACTGGAAGAGGAGCGATTAGGTTTCAAGAAAGTGCAGACAGACAGAGTAAAGACAATCGTTCGTAAATTCTAACTAAAAGAGAAAAAATCAATGAGGGTCCCCTATTTACGGTAGAGCTCTCTCGCTCACTCTCCCACAACGATTTACGTTGAAAGGAAATAATGGTATACGGAAGCAGTTTGATGTACTTGGTAAAGATTCCAGCCGTTTATCTTCCTTTCAAACGTGCAGCGAAAAGCCGCGGATGTATACTCTTAACTCTTCCTTCCAATGCAAAGATAAATCTATGTTTACTGTCCCTTTCCTTTGAGATGCAAATATAGACCCTTTTAATAGACATTAATTCTATCGATAATCCGGTATAATTCCTTTTATAATGTGAAATAAAATTTCAAAAATCCACGCACAAGAAAAAGTTAATTTTCCAGCACCGACAGCAGCAACCCTTCACAGACTGTCCACGTTCCACCGCTCACTGGAGATGGATTCGCACGTCTCAATGATGGGAGTCGAACCTCGTTAACTGAGCACGTAGTGATCGAGGCGCAATTGGGCACGGGACGGAAATAAATCACTTGAGGCGTCAACACCTTGTACTCTCAACGGCAATTAGCAGAGGAGCGATCCCATTAGAGGAGTAATGGCGCTGAGTCGATAACTCACGGAACGAGTGGGAATGCAAAACATTAAAGGGAAGGGGCAGGCGGCATCAAGAGAGAAACATATGCCGAGTTGTGTTATAAAACTCAAGTTCATGCCCTCACGCCAAAATTCTATAACCCCCGGCTCCAATCACAAGCGGCCAATTAATCTCTGCCGGAACTGGATTCGTGCTTCATAATTGGCGAGAAATAAATCTCATCGTTACTCCTCCGTATCCAAACACATGGACGGAACGCTAGCGACGAATGCCCATTTGAAATTGAAACCGACATCCATCTGTTTGTAAGCCGGTCTTGATAATCAAATGAATTTAGTTCGCTGGTGGAGAGACATTTAACCAAATCGCAATACCGTATAATATCAGTTGCTCATAATAGGCATTTTAGTTCACACTCGCGATCACAACATACTCCGTACGATCCATCCTCGAAGTTTGGCATTGTGAAAGCAACGAACAACGTTGTCACATCAAGAAATAACCATCAGTTTTCCTCGATTATACATACACGTTTTTCTAAATCACTGCTAACGTCCAAAAATCTTCCTCGGATCTTTGCGAAATATTTTTTTCACGTCACACACATGAAGAAATGATTACTCCATTTCCAATTGCACCGTAATTTTTCGTCGGGGGAGAGGTTTCCCTGAGGGGCGGCTGCTTTACCATGGCACCGACACCATCTGCACGGGCGAGCGAACGCCAGCCGCCGCTGCACGTGTGCCGCTTCGGCTCCCTCGAATTAAGCGGCCCGCCTCCGTCTGACTTCCCATACCTACACGCGGGCTGTGCGGACACTCGCTGGGGGGCTCCGACCGTGGGCGCGGAAGCGTCGAGACTGCCGCTCTCCGGGCCGAGGGAGGGCGCCGCCGCCGGCGCGCGGCGCCAGCGGCGGCGCGCGCGAAGGGTACCCTGGGGAGGGGGGGAGGAGTGAACGGGCGGGGGTGCAGGTTGGCGAGGGGCAGGGGATGGGTGCGGGAGAGGTCTTCGAAGGTCCGGGGAGACGGCGAGATCACCTGTAAGGGCAACGTAATGGGAATTGACGGTACTGATGGGGTCGAAAGGTTGACAAAAGGGTCAATGAATGACTTTCTATCCCAGAAACGTTCTCATAAAATCCTATTCCTATTCGAGAGCGAAAGGATTTTAGTCCTACTCCCAGCGGCATGATTCTTGTGACAGCTAACGGTGACGCATTCTGAAAATGACAGCACTTAATTATTCAATATGTTATGATCAATTTTCACTATTAAAAGCTCCTTCTTTCCCACCTTCCTCGGAAAAGAAAAACGCTGGAATGAAATAGAATGTGAAATATTTTTTCGTACGCCATTGATTCTACTCATTCCATTTTGTGTCCTAAATCAAACCGATGCAAAATGTCATACTAATGCCGTTGGCAATAATTACTACTGGTTGAAGAGGAGACCCTTCACGGTTTGTTGATACTCCTTTCCCATTTTTCATCTTTCCAATTATTTTCAAAATAAGGTTGCGTTGAAATATAAGGAGGGGATTCTATTATGTTTGATCAGACACCACAATCATCGGCCCGAACGTTGGTTGAAAGAATGAGTTCTGGTACCTATAAAATAATGTACTTGGGCTAAGATGGGATAGTCAAAAGCTATCACCAGGATTTGATATAAGGTGCCTTCGGTTAGCAGTTTGAACTCACCTAGCGACGGCCACCACACCACCCTGACAAGCCACAATGGCGCTGGAACAAATCTGGTATAAATGAAAAACACGATAACAGATGGCTATGGTTTCTCGGGGAACCTGGGTTAATTTCCAATAGTTATATTAAAGGTAATCGATTCACAAGTTAAAATAAGGACGGGTTTTTCGCGAATATAAATCCAATTACGGAACTCAGTCGGATAGAAAATTAAATTGAGTCACTTAGCGTCCTTCAGTGAGGGAAGAGCCGGAGTTCTATTAGCCCTTCATCCTTACCTTTCCTTCCAATGCATATCCTTCCGCTTTGATGAAGCTGTTGTCCATTAAACGTCTATAAATAAAATCTTATTTCTTCCTTTCGAGTTATCTTTAAGCAGAGGTACACGAGAACACCAATAGTCCCTGGTGCGATCTCAATAAAATCAACAAGGCTCTTATTGTGAGTGGCAGTCCTGGTAAGGAAAAACGGGACTGACTTCGGGATTCAACACAAGTACACACGTGACCCCTTATCTAACGGAAATATCAAGATTAATCGAATGTATGCTCACATTTTCTGTATTTTCTCAATTTTATCCACTTGATAATATGGACACTCGTACTGATATCACCAAACTGTAACAATGCCTTTAAAGCATTTTTTAAATGATACGCCAATACACTGTGGGATTTCACGCCTGTAAGCAAACATCCCAAACCTGTATCATTGTTCTGATTACTAAGAGGGAGGAGTGCGCGAAGAGGCCCATCCGCCCGGGTCGTCTAAAAATTCCGAACTTTCCCTTTCCACCATTTCGTATTTAATTTGAAATATGAGCTGTTTTTATAAATAAACGAAAACCAAAAAAAACAATAATGATTAATGGTGAAAAAGGTTCATTCACTGTATTTTTACGAACTTAATCCACGTGATTATATATATCTGGCTATTCTTGACTGATGCCTCACTCTATAAATTATTTATTAATGGTAATCTACCGGTTAAGACAGGTTTCTGATGGACACCCCTACAGTAACACTTTCTTAATTTCCCCATACTTTCTGCCACCCTTCATTCCATCCAGCATGCCTAATATTTTCCTCACACTACCTCACCTACCCAACATTCTACCCTCTATCACATTCTTCAACAATCCATTGCCACTCCCTGCACGCCATGTATCCAATTTTCCCGCCTTCTTTGGATTTCTCCCAATAGCCTTCTCTCCGGTCCTACCATTCCCAAAACTTTTTCGTTCGTTTTCCTTTCCGTAAATTTTACCTTTTATATCCTTCTCCACACCCGCATCTCAAAATCCTCCAAACTACTCTTTTCATCTTGCCTCAATGACCAAATTTCCGAGCCATACAGAACTACACTCCATACCAACGTCTTCCCCAGCCTCTTCGTTACATCCTTACCTAAGGTTCTTATCATCAATTCTATCCTCCTCGTAAAATTTTCCTTACCTAATGCAATTCTTCTTCGAATATCCCTACCACATTGCCCACTTTCATCGAAATCACTGCTTTAATAGCTAAAATGATAAACCTGTTCAAAGTTTATGTCTATATACTTTAATGCTTATTTTTGATTTCCTGTCTCGAGAACGTCATTACCTTCGTTTTCTTCTCATTTATTTTTATTCCATAACTTTAACACTGACTCTCTAGTGAACTTAGCACTGACTGCATCCCCTTGGCTGATTGGCTAACTAAGGCTTGATCGTCCACAAACCGGACTTTGATAAGTTCCCCACCTACATTTACTCCTACATATAATTCTTCCCACGCCTCCCTTACCATTTCCTCCACATATACATTGAAAAGCACCGGTAAAAGCGGACAACCCTGTCTTAACCCCGACCTCCTACTGCCTACCCTGTTTCTCCATTAACCTCCATACCCTCACATGTGCAGTCTGAGACATGTACAGGTTTCGAATAAGTCGCCTA
>LYUA01001246.1:89292-99520 GCA_002093875.1 Calopteryx splendens | reverse complement strand
CTTCTATTATCCCTACCACATTGCCCACCTTCATCCAAAATGCTGCCTAAATAACTAAAATATTCTACCTGCTCAAGCTGTTGCCCTCCCACTTTAAACCTTTCACTGCGGGCCACTCTCTGGAAACCTACTTGTCACATGCAGCAGAAAAGTGAGGGTAACGTGTCTTCGTAACCTTTATCTTTCCCGATCTCAAATTAATGTAAATAATAAGAAATTAATCTTGATCCACTGTTTTAATTTACAGAAAACTTTTATTAATTAACTTTAGATGAACATAATTTTATTTAAATTTCGTCAAGAAAGTTCGTCCATTGCATTCTAAAGGGATGACGAAAAGGTACATTCACACAGCCTACCATGCAATCGTACTTGGTACGTTCACAGCAGCCTACCATGTGATCGCACTAGATACGTTCACACCAGCGAAAGGGTTAATGCTTATCTTTGCCACTGACAATTGACACTGCCAACACCGATCCTCAGTTTCTAAAAACCGTGATAACTGGAGATGTGGAGATGTGAGTACGAGTACTACCCGGAAAGCTCCCGAATTGAGAGTTGAGAGATGATAATGCAAAATTCGACGGCAGAGCTAAAGGCCATTCCAAAATACGCCTTCCAGAATTGTTTCCAGCAGTTGAAGGATAGGTGGGCAAGTTCGTGGAAGCGCAAGATGTCTAATTTAATGGTGATTAGGGTCCAAACCCCGTCAGGTAAGCATTTTTATCCTGGCCGAAGGTCGGATTCTTATTGGAGAGACCTATTACACATTTCATCTACGAGCCGAATCAAGCATTTAATCGAATCCGAATTCATTTTTTCTTGATCCAATCCCAAATCTCAAATCTGGATACTCCTCTTTTGCATTTAATTTCGAATAACCATGCTTATTTTTATTAATCCAATGCCTTTGTTGAATTCATATAGAATTTTACATTTTTAATAATATTTTGAATCTATTATTAGTTCCCCCTTATTCCTACATTTCAAATTTACATGTTTCATAAGGAGAAAATAAAAATGATAAATTATTTTTATTAAAATCACGATTGTATTAATTCTTAAATACATGCGACTATTGTTGAAATTTTAGCTTTCATTCATTTCAACTTTTTTTTCAAGAAAAGTGAACTTCGTCATTCAGAGTTAACGAGAATGTGAACTTTCGCATGAACCTCGTTCAACGAACGAGGTTCATGCGAAACTCAGCTTCCATCCCTATTAAATAATTCTGTATTATAATTAGTTCAAGGTCCTTGATGTAGTCATCCCGCTTGACACAAATGGAAAGTGGGTTGCATATCTCAAAGGAAATAATATAGCTCTGGTATGAGCTCCGGTCGATTATGACGATTATAACTATTCAGTTGAGGGGTTTTGTTCCTACCAATCAGCGATTAGCTTCAACGCCAGCAATAGGAAGTATGGAATAAATTATGACACCGTCATGCATCCCTTGTTTCCATAACATCTTTCTAATATACCTTGTTTCATAAAGCGATTAATCAGACGTTTTTCTGATAAAAAACAGGAAGAACCCTGGTTTGTGCTGTTGTTTCTTCTGTTGGGGATAGTGGTGTAATTATTTGGGAAACGTTGGAGGTAAATGGTCAAGATAATAGGTCATTGGCTAATTTTTATCTGGACGGATTTTGCAATTTAAGACATTTACGTCGGATTATGGTGATAATTTGATCCTGTTTCTCGATAATTTTCCTGCCTCACCCACATTTCTATCAGATTTTATGTTGCCATATTTGGCATTGAATAAGTTAGACACAGAAATTAGCCACACATCAAGATGTCAAAAATAAAATCAGATGCTCTAACTTTTGATGAACCAGTGGAGTTCTTAAAAGAAAGTAAAGACTGTGTTGCGAAATCCAAAAACTGTGACTTCACAAGCTCCTGTTAATAATAAATCATGGTGGGATCATCCAAGGGCTTTTTTTTGTTAAATCACCTCGTATTAGGAGTCCTGGGGTAATCCATGTCCTCTGTCATGGATAAACACCTAGATATAGGTGCTTCCGATTCCTAAAACCCACGCCTACAGAGTGATATCAAATTGTGAAATTGCCGAGGGTGTGTTACAATTATTTGATGCCGTTACACAAAGTATATGCTTGGAGTCCCTTGGTTAGTTTTTCTACATCACACACTCTTGCATTTTGTTTCCCAAAAATAAGTGGATGAGTAGAGGCAAAAGAATTCTTACAAACTAATAACGAAAATATTTCGTTATTAGTTTGTAAGAGATATTTTCGTTATTAGTTACGAGATTTCACGATATTTAAATAACAGAGTTACAAATATTTTTCATAAATCAGCGAAGAATTTGAGAGTGAGGGGATAAATAACCTTCTATCATAGGTAGGACAGGACATTATGTTTCTGCGGGAAACATAATGTCCCGTACACGCTTTACTCGAAAAAATGTTCCTCTTGAATTGATGATAGATACACTGTCAATTTAATATATTTTTCATATTATAACTACATCCTATGTAAAAATAATATCCACTATCCTCTTTCGAAGGGATTGCTGGGAAGAAATGAAATATTCAAAGTTTCAAACAGCTTACACAATCTCCAAACAAAGATTTTATTTCATCGCTGGAACTTTCCTACGTCTGAGTCTCGTCGTCGTCCCCTTTCCCATAGAGCTCTTGACGGAATACGAACAGATGGTGTTTAGGAATTTGACGGAGTGTTCCAGATTATATCCACCTAGACTTGGCCATCCACCCACCATTGACAACGTGATTTACTTTATGAAACTCACGGGCGATTGCAATACATTAGCATCACACATTTCAATCCCAATATGTGATGGGAAAGCTTTCGTTGTTTTGTGGAACATTTGGCACGTGTTTACCAATTACATAAACGCAGGCGAATTAACTTTGTGGAATTGTGACTTAAAAGCGAAACAGAAATCTTCCACACTTTCTAATGAATTACCTCAACCGATTTAGAAAAACTGTTTGGGGTTATAATATCATTAAAAAGTGTGGAAATAAATTACTTATTTTATTTACTACCCCTTTTTACCATTTACGAAAATAAATAGTAAAAGGTGTAGTAAAACTATAAGTGGACGTATTAAATCTAAACTCCACTACCCCTTAATCAATTTACAGCTATTACAACGAATGGCCCGATGGGAGTTCGTTCTAAAACAAATTAATACGCGCAAAACACATTATTAGGTTTCTTTATAAATATACAATCCAAACAAAATAATTTTGCTAACATACCTTTATTGGCCACGCTAAAACTGTCATGTTTCGTCACTATCTCCGCTTTAGCAATGAGTCTGCTTTTAGGGAGAATGGACCGATCGGAGTTAATTTTGTTCACCGAATGACGGAATGCCAACAATTCTGCTTCTTCTGAGGCTTCAAACAGGCCACCTGCAAGAGAATTTTAGAGACCAATTCATTTTCGCATTTATTTTTTTGTTACTCAGTAATCCAAAGAACAAAGAAAACACTACAGTGGCTCGCCTTTGTAAAAGTCACACAATAGCCAAGAACAAAACCAAAAATAGTCGTTTTGACATGAAATTTATACCAAAAAAGTGCGAACATTTTATTAGGATTACCTACTTATTTCTTGGGCTGTAACTGTTGAAATGTTTGTTGAGAAACCACTGATAAAATACTTATTTCAGGGAAAATCATATAAATTGACATTAAAGAAGAAACTAATGTCAATACTGAGAAGAATCTATTAAACGGAGACTTATGTCGTAGTGATAAATATCATATTAAGCCGATGCTAAGTGACAGAAAAGGAGCTATAATGCGAGTATGTTAGATACACGATATATAAAACTATACAGAGACATTACATTACGAATAGAGACATTAAATTACGCGATAATAAATTTGGGCGGAAAACATTAGAAAGAGATATTCACAAAAAAAGCACGCGAATAAAATACATTTTAATTTACAAGACTTTTCAAAATTGCATTTTCACATGACGTACAGCTAGCGGAACACAATCCTTGCATATGCCACACGAGACAGGTTTTTTTCTTTACCGCCATGAAGTTTTTGGAAAAGGAATGCAAGAATTTCATGCGTAATACGGAAATAATTTTCCCCGTGTGAAGGCTGGACGCCATCCCAAAGATCGAGAATTCACCAAAACATTCCTGGCAAAACGCCGCGAGTATGTCGGAATTTCACTTGGGAGGACCACTAGATACCCTTTATGTGTATATAAATTGTCGCAATTTTGATATCCATATCATAAGAATTCCACAATCCCCAAGTTCAGAAGATATAGTAGAAAGCAGCCATAAGAAGGAAATATTACTTGTGCCAGGGCCCTTTGCTTACTTCCCAAACCATCGAATGGGCGTATGTAGTGCACGGGACTAGAAATATTTCTCATATTAAAATCATCCAAAAGAATTCACGATCGTGAAAATACGAAATTCTATAAAATAATTAGGAATCCAAGTCTTGCAGGAGAGATTATGAGGATGGAAGAGAGAAGGAAATGGATGAATGTGAACACCGAGTTGTAGAGAAGAATGCATAGAAATTAAAATAATAAACTTACTCGAGAAATTAATAGGGCGAAAGAAGCTTGGTAAAAAGAATAGCATGAGGATACGGCGAAATTTCAGGGACGGAGGAAGTAGACACGCAAAACGTTTAAGAAGGATAGAGAATTTTCCCATACTAGCTAAAGTAAAACAATATATAAACCATAAAAGATTACAGAAAAGTTATTCACGGAACCGAAGGATATGCAGGAATTCGGTAAAGGCAGGTGGAAGATAGCTATGGCCAACAGATTAGGACAGTTAGCTCAGGCATATAGGATATGCAACGTGTACGAATGCTATATAGCGAGAAAGAATGTACTCTACGGGACATGGAGGTGAGCATGACTTTGGGGAATAAATTAAAATGCATAAATACAGTGGGAATAGATAATACCCCAGAAGAATTACTATGACTTTAGGGACTAATGAAAAGAATAGTTCTTTTCGTTCGTAGAATTTACTGGGATAGAGTTAGGCCATAAATTTCATTTGATCAATTTTGATCCCCATTCCGAAAAAGTCAATACGCAGAATGTGAAGACTTTAGGACCATGAGTTCAATGTAAATGCGAAAAAAATATCTCCAGGAATAATGAATGGGACAAATAGAAACGATTCATATCAGCCATATATAAATACACTACTCTCATACTCGTTTAAGACATTATTGACGTTAGATGTACTGGTAGTTTTTCCAATAAAATATATGCCGAGTACGGCTAAATCCACTGTACTTCACTTTGTAAAAAACTTGAAATTTAAACATTAAATTGGAAACTGTCGAATTTACTGCCAGAAAATTTCAAAATTAAGGCTGAAAAAACAATGAAAATTCAATAGCAAAATTTTTAATTTCAACAGTAGCTTTTGAAATCCAACACCGTTTTGCATTCACTTGGTGATGAAATTTTCCCCAAAGGCCAAAAATTACAAAAAAACTCCGACAAGTAATTAATTACCAAGGCTTTAATGTCTAGTCTTTAGGTACGCGTGGCATCCGTACCCATTCATCATTCTACACGACCGCTGAAAACAATCCATCCACTTCAATGGATTCCTCCAATGTTCATTAAATATGATGAAATTGATGGGTTTTCCTTTTGACTCTAAGTTATAATTTTGTCTTATTAAGTCTCTTCCAGCTAGTAAAATGGTCTTTTTAAATTAAATAGTAGATAGTTTGAGTGAGGAACTTGTTAAATTAATGATTACACATTTGAATAAATTACATATTTCCGCAGAGTCATGCAAGAAAATCTAAAACAAAAGTACTGCAAAATAATACAACACATCCACATGAAGAACTAAACATTGTCTCTTGAAATCATCATGGAATTCGTTTCCAGCTAGTCATAATTATAGATCATCATCTTAAGATGGAACGGAGTTCCGCTTCTAGAACCTGTTTCGCGACTTTACCCATTCAAAAATAATTTTCATTTGTTCCAAGAGCTCGATAAATCAATGCACTAAATTTCGGTCCCAAAATTCTATAAAGAGGATTGCATTTTTACGTTTTACTTAACAGACGATGGCTGTCTTCCTCACGTTCTCGTATTCATGACAGAACTGGGCCTATGCTTTCGGGGTTTCAAAATAACACTACAGCGCATGACACTGAAAAATGCTTAGTTTCACCCGTCGCTAACAATATAAGAGGGTAAAAAGTCAAGAACATTTTTAAAAAATAAAAAAAGCTTTTTTACTTTTTTATTCTAAACAAGCAAATATCATTGTCTAAAATTTGAAACATTTATTTTAAACAATTTCATTTTTAAATATTTCAATAATCAACAAATTCCTAATAAGGACCTGTATTTACATACAGTTAGAGCTGTTTATTTACATCTGTAACTGACGAAAATCACGAATACCAGCAGAATAGTTCATTTTTTTACGATTTAAACTGTTAGAATACGCATGACGACTTCTGTCTTGGATATTAAGGATTTGAAAAAAACTCACCAATAGGAATAGTATCCGGCAGCGCAAAAGACCATCGAGCAATTAACACATGGATGATGACAGCGAAACATGGGTACTTCATCTTGAGGGGACTCTTGAAAAGGAGTAAATATCCTCCTTTATACCATACGCTCAAAGGAAATACATCGACGTCGTTGTCAGATTTTGGCACATGAAGGTGCACAGCACCGATTAAGCACTATATGAGTTACGTGTTCGTCACTTATTGCAAAATCGTACACTGCTTTAAAATATTCATATACCCACAGTATCAAGGATATTTTAGAATTAAGGGAAGAACACCATTCTAGTGAAGTTCTAACTGAAAAATGCGAGACAAGAGAGGCACACTTGGCACGGGACACCGATTCTAAAGTTAGAACAAAAACGTTTTAGTTGAGGGTGCGCGCTCCACGATGGAAGGAAGTGAGTGAGGCGCATTTATGGCGCACAATTATGACACTACCCATCCAATGGAATGTGAAGAACGGTAAACATTATTATTTATAATTGAGATGTTTAAAAGGGCAATATAAAGAAAAAGTGTGTGATACAAACTTTCCCGTGGTCCAAGCACTAGTAGAATGATTAAACTTAACAAAAAAATAACTTTCTCCCGGAATCGAAGTGTTTTAAAGCACAACAGCTAAACATTAAAACAAAATTTTCATTCATTTATGAACAGTCGAAGCGTGTCTTCCGAGTTGCGGGTGATAATAACTATAATCCAAATACGGTAAAATAATTTTTAAAAACAAGAGAGCCAGATCTAAGATTAGTTCGTAGGTTTATATTTTTAGTCCTACCGTTACTGCTTAACATGTAGAGGATTTTGCAAAACAATCGCCAGTAATTGTTTGGACATTCGTTAACTAATGCCCCGTCGAAAACGGCGAAGAAGTGGGGCCATGGAAGGTGGGGAAACATATCGCGAAAATCTTTCTTTCTTTCGAAAATCTACCCAGGTAATGCTAGGCACAGTTAACCAGTCCAAAACCCCCATATTAACGTAACTAATGGTGCTTTCACCATTGTGAAGGAATATTTTATCAAATTATGCATGGGGGGCACTCTACAACCTGTTAGATTGATGATGCTCATATCTTACGGCGCATATTTTGATACAAATAATAAACTTTGACAGGACATTCATGGTAGCATTTGAAATATCCCTGCCACTCCTAAGCCAATAATATAATGAATGGAACAGGGTCAAAGTGGGGACGACCACGTGTAAATTTTCCCGGTTTATTTACAATCCCAAGGTAAAATATTTTTGGATCAAATCCCCGAAAATTTTCTAGCACTTTAAACATAAAATTGTGTTTATTATTAAAAATTATAAACGCATTAATAAAGACATATTCATGTAAGCAAAAACCAAAAAAAAACTCGATTTTCAGAAACCACAACCCAAATATTTATAACATTACATAAAATTTTATCATATATATGAATACATGAAAGTTTCTTGAACTTATGCTTTTTCTTCAGTTTAAAAATGATTGTGTGGAATTACTTGATGACACAACCATCAGCATGGAATCAAGTATTCATACCCAAGTTCTGAGCTTGATGCACTTTGGAAGGCCTAGTTCTTCAACTACCTACTTCAAAATTATTCCGTTTAAGTCCATAATTCCACATTTAAAGAAATAGAGGAGAAATGATTATTTTCCATTAACTATATTTAGAATTTGAAGTCAAAGTTTTCATAACTCTGAAACATCATGAGTTGGTTTTATTGAACAAAAATATTAAGGACAAACAAATCTCTTGAAGTAGGTCTCCAAATGAGACGTCTTCATCTAACTTATGTGAAAAAATGGAGTTTCCAATTCAATGATGAAAATAATGTAAAAGGGAGATAAAATTTCTAATATAAATATAATAAAACTCATTTTAAGGATTTTAAATTAGCTGATCTGTAACAAAAAGTGCTCCAGAATTAAGATTAATTTTATATTAATTTTGCAACTAGCGTGATTCTACTCTCTTGCAATTTATTTTCAAGGGCTCTTGTTTCATTTGACCTGAAAAATTCTTGTAAAACATGAGCATACGTTATTTGACTGCACATCATTTTAAAGAACGACCAGAAACATAAAAACTGTTTTACAACTATCCTGTGCCAACTCCATTGCATTCAAAGGGTGCCTGTGCCATTTGGAAATGGGACCGGCCACCACAAAGTGATGGACCCATAGGTTGTAAACATGACTGTATTGCAATGCTTAACTCTAAATTATCAATAACAATTTCTAATAGGAAAAATAAGACCACTGTCATAAAGTCGACCGATAGATAGATTAGCAAACAAATTTATAATAATCTACTCAATTGTGACCATCAGGGATCATCTGCTCAACCGTAGACCGGGATACATGACAGATTCATATAGTTGAAGATGTTAGCTAATAAAAGAAATGATTTCCCAATTATTTCACACAAATCATAGGATTGATTATCAGAGACAATGATGTGAACAGGTGTATTGATAACAGCCTTGAAAATAAGAGGAAAAGTTTGTCAAAGAGTAAAAAGAGGAAAAAGAAAGAGATTTATATAAATCTAGTAATGTATTCCTCTACTTGTGCAATGGTTAGAAATTCTGTACGGGAAAATTAATCCTTGAAGGTATCTGCTTGACAGCCTTCTACGTTAATTTTGATATTTTTTACTTTGTCCTGATATGGCATGGGACCTGAATAACCACCACAACACTACAAATAGAATCAAAAGGTTATTAACTGTCCCCCTCCTCATGTACTAGAACCTTGACTTGGCGTGTTGTGGCAACCCCTGGAGCAGTACTAGTGGGAGTATGACAATTGCTCCTGGTAGGGTCACCTATGCCAGAAAGGTTGAGAGGTAGGAGCCAGATGAAAGGTAGTCCACGAAGTTTCTGTTCTTCAGTGAGATGGCTGCAGAGGCATTTGACTCCAGTTGGGAGAACAATTAAGTGATGGTGTAACAATAAAAACACTATTCAGGAAGGCAACAAGAAAAAACCTCAATTAATATTCTTAAGTAATTATGATGGACACTATCAAGAAAATAAATCCAGCCAACTACAGTGCTCAGGGATTTGGAACGAAAAAGGAATGGCTTAGTTATGACTGATATTTGGTTTCAACACCATAAAAGACATAGGTACACATGGAAAATGACAGGAGATTCAGAGGGATATAAATTGAATTACATAATGGTTAGGAATAGATTTAGGAACAGTGTCAAGGTGCAGATGCAAATCAGACCATAACTTAGTACTCATGAAGTGTAATGTAAAATTCAAGAAGATAGTATAGGCAGTACAGAGGAGAAAATGGAATGTAGAACCATTAGCCAGGACAAAAAGAAAGGAGTACTGGAAAGATATTGAGAGAATTCTGAGTGACAACAAGGGAATGGGTACAGTAGAAGAAAGGCGGGAAAGCTCAAAGAATGGATAATGGAAGCTGCTGTCAAAACAATTATTATTATTAATGGTAATGTACCGGTTAAGGTAGGTCTCTGATGGACACACCCCTACTGTAACCCTATCTTCACTTGTGAATACATTCTGCCTCCCTTCATTCCATCTAATATGCCTAATCTTAACCGCCCTCTCCCTTGCTTACCAAACATTCTACCCTCGACCACTTTCTTCAGCAATCCATCACCACTCAGCACTCTCCACATCCACTTCTCCTG